>JBBDHG010000036.1:610000-630000 GCA_037951165.1 Lophius americanus | reverse complement strand
TTCCTGTTCCAGATCCTTGTGATATCGCTGACGCTCAGTCTGCCACTTATACCTGAAACACACACACACACACACACACACACACACACACACACACACACACACACACACACACACACACACACACACACAGTCTGAGATCCAAACCAGGAGGAGGTCTGATGTTGTTCACATTGCTGGATCTCAAGAGTAAATAGTCTGAACTACTCAGTGTGACTAAAGCCTCATAAATATGTTAATGTTTACCTGTGTATATGTGTGTGTATGAGTGTGTGTGTGTATCTATACGTGTATGAGTGTGTGTGTGCAGCTATACGTGTGTGTGTATGTGTGTGTGTATGTTTATACATGTATGTGTGTGTGTGTATGTTTATACATGTGTGTGTGTGTGTGCGTGTATGTATATACGTGTGTGTGTATCTATATACATGTGTGTGTGTATCTTGTGTATGTGTGTGTGTGCGTGTGTGTGTATCTTGTGTGTGTGTGTGTGCGTGTATGTATATACGTGTGTGTGTGTATCTATATACATGTGTGTGTGTATCTTGTGTATGTGTGTGTGTGTATCTTGTGTATGTGTGTGTGTGTATCTTGTGTGTGTGTGTGTGTGTATCTTGTGTATGTGTGTGTGTGTGTATCTTGTGCGTGCGTGTGTCTGTGTATCTTGTGTGTATCTTGTGTGTGTGTGTGTGTATCTTGTGTGTGTGTGTGTATCTTGTGTGTGTGTGTGTGTGTGCGTGTGTATCTTGTGTGTGTGTGTGTGTGTGTGCGTGCGTGTGTGTGCGTGTGTGTGTCTGTGTGTGTATCTTGTGTGTATCTTGTGTGTGCGTGTGTGTGTGTGTGTGTGCGTGTGTGTGTGTGTGTGTGTGTGTATCTTGTGTGTGTGTGTGTGTGCGTGCGTGTGTGTGTGTGTATTTTGTGTGTATCTTGTGTGTGTGTGTGTGTGCGTGCGTGCGTGTGTGTGTGTATCTTGTGTGTATCTTGTGTGTGTGTGTGTGTGTGTGTGTGTATCTTGTGTGTATCTTGTGTGTGCGTGTGTGTGTGCGTGTGTGTGCGTGTGTGTGTGGTGAGCTCATACCTGTAGTAGCAGACCACGGTGACACAGATCAGGGTGCAGCAGCAGACGGTCATGGAGATGAGGAAAGCCAACCAGTGAGGACTCCCTTCTGGAAAGATCCAAACACGTCCGTCTTTACCAGAACTTCACCTGATGACTCACCTGAGGGCATGCTGAGCTGACGTTACCTGTGGGGGCCAGAGGGGGGAGGGTGGGCTGCAGGTCTCCGTTGCAGAAGTCTGTATTGCAGCACTCGATCGTCCTCCTGGTCTGGGCTTTGGGTGAGTCCTGTCAATCAAAGCCATCGTAGACCAATCAGGAGAGGAGATGGTGACGGACGGATAAATAGTCCAATCATCCCCACAGAAGTGATGTAAGTTAAAATATGACGTTCATTAAAAGACGAGGAAAAACCATAAAGCTGTTGTGTGATGTCACAGGGGAAATCACGACATTCCTTCTGTCAGGAGACTCCGCCTTTGATCCAGGTGTTCTACAGTCTGACGGCTGTAGGAACAATGGACCTCCTGAACCTCTGAGTTCTGCTCCTCAGAGAGGAGATGCTGGTGGATGTGGTCCAACATGACTTTACTCTTTCTCTCTGTGTCCAGCCTCCGGCCAATCACAGAGCCAGCCTTTCTACCAGCTTGTCCCGCCTCCTTTTGTTCATGTCAGTCACGGGTGCCTCCCCAGCACACCGCGGCATGGAGGAGGATTCTCGCCATCAACATCCGAGAGAACATGTGCAGCGTCTCACTGCATACGTCAAACGACCGGAGCCTCCCGAGGGACAAAGAGCCGCCTCGGACCTTTGTCCCTCAGGAGTTCTGAGGCCCGTCCAGTGCTCAACTACCCTCCCCTTTGTTTTTACCGCCGTGAAGCCGGCTGGATCCACTCAGGGGGTCGGGAGCGAGACTAGAGTCACGATACATTCCCTGGTTCTTCACAGGAGCCTCCAGCTCCTCACAGCCAGAAGGTCCACATTCCCCATCAGGATCGATGGGAGGAGAGGATTGTACCTCCACCTCCTAGCCTTTAGCTTAGCCCCGGCTCTGCATCCAAGAAGCGACACCAGTGGCTCAGTTGGAACAAGGTGTTTAACCGGTCCGCTGTAGATCAAGGAACTCCTCTCTGTTGTCTTCATTCACAAAAACACTAGTACTGACAAACTAGGAGCTACAAGCAGGAGCATCTGAACAGACGACAGGCTGACAAGAGAAGAGCGCCGGTAGGTTTAGTGTGGATGGTGGTGCCGGTAGTTCTGAGGGTGCAGATGAGCAACGGAGTGAAGAACGTGGGTCAGATCCAGATCCAGACCAAACAAAGAGGACTGAAGGTTCTGACTCAGGTACGCGTCAGCTGATCATCAGCCTCCTGCATTGGCCCCTCCTCCACAATCAACAGCCTGTGGTGGGTTCTATAGGCTGTAAGTTCAGACTTCACCACTAGATGGCACTAAAGCCCACAGACTGAAAGAATGAGAGAATGTTCAGAGACTCCTTCACAGACTTCCTGTTACAAGAGTAAGAGTCATATCAGACATGAGGACCAGGGTATAAATCTAAATGGAGTTTGTTGGGGTACTTGACAATGCAGCGCTGTTTTATTGTGAAGCTCCGGGAATGAAGCTTGATCCAAAAGTCTCCAACACAGACGTCGAGTAGATCCTTGTTTTTGGTGAAATGTCCCTTTAAAGGCTCTTAGAGCTCTTTATCTAAAATCTGTCTGAACTCGGTGACCGTGTGTGTGTGTGTGTGTGTGACAGTGTGTGTGTGTGTGTGTGTGTGTGTGTGTGAGTAACTACCTTGCATTGGAAGTGTGAGCCTTCATGCGTCATGCAGCCAGATGTGAGGATGGCCTCACCGTGTTCATCCTCCTCGATGATGGCGAAACACTGGCCGTTGGTCCTGAGAACACACACGCACACACATCCAATTATTGTAGCGTCCTGAGGTCACATGACCACTCCATTGGACATTTCCTGGCTCTACTCACTGGCAGGTGTTGTTGGTGGCACCCTCGGGACAGTGTCCAGAGCAGTAGCAACTGAGGAAGCGAGCGGCGTCCTCCGGCGCGATGGTGGAGTCCTCACCAGGCCGTCGAGCCTCAGGTTTCACACCCGTCCCCTGCAGAACATGGTCTGGGTTCTGACCTGCAGCTGGACATTGAGAAACAAAAATAGTCAGGACAGGATGTACCGCTGCTTTCCTCTGCGTTAGCAGCCATAGGCTGTTTTCTTTCAGTTAGCTGTTAGCTGCTACTAGCTGTTTTCTTTCAGTTAGCTGCTACTAGCTGTTTTCTTTCAGTTAGCTGTTAGCTGCTACTAGCTGTTTTCTTTCAGTTAGCTGCTTATTCCTCTGTCTTAAATGTTTTGAGTTGTGGAATTTTAACAGTGTGTGAAGGGGCGGGGCTTAGGTCAGGGGAGCTGAACAGACACATGTAGGTATGTTCCACCGGAGGAGGTGGGCCGCTCGGCTGAAAGCCCTGAACAGAAACCTCCCAAATGTTTTCAGATGAAGCTCTTTATCTGATGGGAACCCGGGCAGACGGGGTGGAGGAGACGCCTGGATAGCTCCTCCTTCCTTCTGGTGCAGCTGGGTTCACACCTCTCTTATCAGCTTCTCCTGTGTGGAGCTGGCAGTAAAAACACCCTCAGGTGTGTGTCGTCATGTCTGAACACGTCTCTGCAGCCACCTCTCCCAGAAAAACTGATCCTGAGCTCAGAGTCCAACCACAGACCGCCGCCGGGACTCGTGTCCAAGCTGAACGCAGAAGAAGAAGAACTAACAATTCTCCTGAAATGTGCTACGTGAAATGTCCTCCCAACTAAATGTTAAAATCTGACAAACACACGGAATCAGATTTTAGGGGTTTATATCCCTAACAAACGCAACAAGTGATTTTATCTTTCCTGTTACCGGGCAGTTTAGCGGTTTCCGTCACATGCTCTTATTTTGAAAGAGTAGAGCAGAAGTGGAGTCGACGTTCTAGCTAACCGCTAAGCTAACATGCAAACTGCTGAAGCTCAACAGATTAAATTGATTTGGACAAGGCTTAAATCAAATATTTATAGATATATTTTAGTTCTATTGTAAAGTATTTGTCAGTGAAGTCTCTCCTTCACCACCAGTATGTCTCACTGCAGCGCCCCACAGTGGAGAGAACTGAAGAGGAAGTTCTCATCAGTCCAACGAAATATCAATCTCGTATTCTGTTTGCTGATTGGTTAGGGAGGACCTCCTCCCCAGGAGCTTCCCTTCCTGTATCTTGACCAATAGCAGATAAAACAAGCAGGTTGAAAGACATTGTATGGAGCTAGTAGATCCCGCCTCCAGAGGAGGAGAGGGAAGTCTGTCCTCCTCAGCGCTCCACTTCACACAGACTGCCTTTCACCTCGCTGACCTATAGGTGTCGCTGTTGAAGCTGAATCTGAAGTTCAATCATTGATTTCTTTCCTGAGAAGATCTAAAAATCATTTTATAAATGATAGAGTTTATGGAAGTAAGAATAAGGATTAGCTGCTGATGGATCTCAAACCCACTTCTCTGGCCCTGAAAGTTCCAACCAGCCACCCGAACTGGACCTTCATTTGTCCGAGGCGACGTCCTGACACACACAGGGAATTGTTTTATATTATTTACAATAACTTTGTAAGTATAAGTAAGTATAAATGTAGAAGTTTAAAGTTTATTTAGTTGTGTTCCCTAAAACTCAAAAACTATTAAATGAATCCTTTTCAAATTTGACACCCATGTAGACATCAGTGCGAGGAACAACTGGATTGATGTTGGCAAAAGTCAGTTATATATTTTCGCCACAAGGGTGAGCTTTGTCTCCTAAACTTTCTTTTCTCAACTGCTGGTCTGATACTTCATGTTTTAATCACTAGGGGGAGCTATTGTTGTTTTTTTTATAGAGAAAAGTTCTGAAAAACAGTTTTACAGAACTTTACTTCCAAACTCCTGGTTCCATTTAGTCCGATGGTTTGATATTTAGTTACTTTGGTTCTGAGGTCGTAGAAGTGGTTGAGTGAGTTAACGTAGACGGAGATTAAGGAACTACTTTTCATGTGAGGAGATCAATCAGGGGGATTACTGGTACAACGCAGGGGAGTGGGGGATTTGGGAGTGTTGGGGGGCGCCGGGCCTCGTCGTTGTTGTTGTTGTTGTTGTTGTCGTCTTATGGTGCTGCCGGCTACTAAACTTGTAATGGACCCTGGACACGTGAGAATTCTCCCACAGAGTTCTAATCCCTTAGAATCTAAACTCTGTTTGGTTTTGGACCAGCTTCAGTCCAAGGCGCCGTACTTCCAGTGAAGGCATCACCGAGGGCTTCACACCACAATGCTAACGCTATCAACACAAACACGGCGCGTAGCTCTGATTGGCTGAAAGCTTCCAGCCGGGTGGAAGGAGGAGGAGGAGGATGAAGACGCGAGGAGCGTGTGGAGGCTGGAAATGGCTGCTTCTGAGCGTTTCTGTCTCCGTCCACATGTGTAGTTAATTGTGCCGGAGTGTGAGGTCTGGCAGAGAGGACGCTGGGTAATCGACTCTCTTAAAGTCACAGCGCTGCTTCAGACTGTTTATTTACAAGCAGTGCTGAAGGTCTGAACAGCTGGAGGAACGTGACGGCGGCTGCTGTGGTCAGAGAAACTTAACCACGCGTCAACGGCGACTGGCTGCCGGGAAACACGCAGAATCATGGGGGTGGAACGGCTGCGGCGCCCGCAAACTGATGAAGATACAGAACAGACCCACCGCCGCACAGGAAGATCAGCTCCACAGTACTATTACTACTATGGAAAAACCAGCCATAACATTATGAACACAGAGGGGCACTGAATAACACTGATCACTGTCAGTCTTTGTCCCACTTTATGATCTCCCCGAATTAGAGGCAGAGTGAGCATCTGTTCGACTCAACGATAGGTTATCCCCCTCGTTTACCTCCTCACCCGGTGAGGTGCGTCACCTGGGAGACGCCGGTCTGGTGGGTGACAAGAGAGTGAAGGGAGGAGCGATGAGGTGTCTTGTACTAATAACAACAACAATAATAAAAACTTAAATTGATATGGCGCCTTTTAAAGAGTTCATCCAGTTTGCAACGAGTAGTTAGCAAAACATGGACAGTAACGTGATGCTAGCGATTGACAGGATAGCGGCGGATAGTACGGGACAAAGTGTCGCTCCACTGTCAGTAACCTTCTCTGTGGTTATGGAACCGCCATCTACTGTTTAGGGTGCGTGGACGCGTGAACACACAGGAAGATCGTAAACTCCGTAATGGTTGGTAACCTGCAGATTAATCCAGATTAACCCGTATGTTAAACCAGACTCAAGTGTAACCAGAAGATTAAACCTGAGCTAGATACTGCAGAGCAGCTTGTGATTGACACCTGTCATTGACCCAACGGATTTAATCTCCATTCATGTATTTATATCATGAAATCTGAACTCGATCTCAGCCAATCAAAAGTTCAGCGTGTCTAACTCAACGTCCTGAACGCAAACATGTTCTTTCATCTGGCGCTGTAAAACAAAGTGGATCAAACACTTCGTTCACATCAACAACCCCAGAGTCATTCCAGATTAGTCTGGAAAAACATTTTAGGGCTGGGATGTTTCGGAATCCTCTTGTTATGAAAACAACAGGATTCACAGAACTGTACGAGCTGACGCTCTTATTTTGAAGGGAGTTAATGTGGAATACTTTCTCCCTTCAAAGGAACCGTCAGTTTGTTAACGTAAAGTCCAAAACATCGGACAAGTAACGCAATCCAGAAAATAAAGCTGGATAAGGTTTATAACGTGACAGTGTCCTCTGAAGACCCGTGATGCCCGTTAAAGCAGCCTCAACAACAACAACAACAAGTAGAAGAAGAATAAAGGACGATGACAGTAAGAACAGAATCTTCCCAGGTTCCCTGAAGGCTGGCACCCGCTGAGTGTTTCCTGGAGTGGCAGCAGGAGTGCGTTGGGGAAGTCAACAGTGTTTCAGAGGGTGAGTATGTCTCCGCAGGGACTCGGGGATGTTTCCGGAGAACAATGGCTGGTTGGAGCGTTCAGCGCCAAACAGGAAATGGTTAATGTGCAGAGAGGAAGTGAGAGCGGCAACAATCAGTTCAACAGCTTCCTGCGGGGCCCAGAGGTTGATGATGGCCGAGGGCAGGAGGAACCGTTTACTTTTGATTGGTCCTGGTTTTTTTCACTTCAGCTGCAAAGTTCCTAAAATAATCTAAAAAAAAAGATCTAAGTTTTTGATTTTATTTATTCTGCTTTAATATAATTTATCAAGAAATTTTTACACTTTATTAATAACTTGAGCCTGATGTCAGAGTTTTAATTCATACGACTACTTCTAGGACGCATTTCACCTTCTGTCCTCCAGTCCTCTTCATCTCTACATCCTCTTCATCTCTACATCCTCTTCATCTCTACATCCTCTTCATCTCTACATCCTCTTCATCTCTACATCCTCTTCATCTCTTCATCTCTACATCCTCTTCATCTCTTCATCTCTACATCCTCTTCATCTCTACATCCTCTTCATCTCTACATCCTCTTCATCTCTACATCCTCTTCATCTCTACATCCTCTTCATCTCTACATCCTCTTCATCTCTACATCTCTACATCCTCTTCATCTCTACATCCTCTTCATCTCTACATCCTCTTCATCTCTACATCCTCTTCATCTCTACATCCTCTTCATCTCTACATCCTCTTCATCTCTACATCCTCTTCATCTCTACATCCTCTTCATCTCAACATCCTCTTCATCTCTACATCCTCTACATCCTCTTCATCTCTACATCCTCTTCATCTCTACATCCTCTTCATCTCTACATCCTCTTCATCTCTTCATCTCTACATCCTCTACATCTCTACATCCTCTTCATCTCTACATCCTCTTCATCTCTTCATCTCTACATCCTCTACATCTCTACATCCTCTACATCTCTACATCCTCTTCATCTCTACATCCTCTTCATCTCTACATCTCTACATCCTCTTCATCTCTACATCCTCTTCATCTCTTCATCTCTACATCCTCTACATCTCTACATCCTCTACATCTCTACATCCTCTTCATCTCTACATCCTCTTCATCTCTACATCTCTACATCCTCTTCATCTCTACATCCTCTTCATCTCTACATCCTCTTCATCTCTACATCCTCTTCATCTCTACATCCTCTTCATCTCAACATCCTCTTCATCCCTACATCCTCTTCATCTCTACATCCTCTTCATCCTCTACATCTCTTCATCTCTACATCCTCTTCATCTCTACATCCTCTTCATCTCTACATCCTCTTCATCTCTACATCCTCTACATCTCTAAATCCTCTTCATCTCTACATCCTCTTCATCTCTACATCTCTTCATCTCTACATCCTCTTCATCTCTACATCTCTACATCCTCTACATCCTCTTCATCTCTACATCCTCTTCATCTCTACATCCTCTTCATCTCTACATCCTCTTCATCTCTACATCCTCTTCATCTCTACATCCTCTTCATCTCTACATCCTCTTCATCCTCTACATCTCTACATCCTCTTCATCTCTACATCCTCTTCATCTCTACATCTCTACATCCTCTACATCCTCTTCATCTCTACATCCTCTTCATCTCTACATCCTCTTCATCCTCTACATCTCTACATCCTCTTCATCTCTACATCCTCTTCATCTCTACATCCTCTACATCTCTACATCCTCTACATCTCTACATCCTCTTCATCTCTACATCCTCTTCATCTCTACATCTCTACATCCTCTACATCCTCTTCATCTCTACATCCTCTTCATCTCTACATCCTCTTCATCTCTACATCCTCTTCATCTCAACATCCTCTTCATCTCTACATCCTCTTCATCCTCTACATCTCTTCATCTCTACATCCTCTTCATCTCTACATCCTCTTCATCTCTACATCCTCTTCATCTCTACATCCTCTACATCTCTAAATCCTCTTCATCTCTACATCCTCTTCATCTCTACATCTCTTCATCTCTACATCCTCTTCATCTCTACATCTCTACATCCTCTACATCCTCTTCATCTCTACATCCTCTTCATCTCTACATCCTCTTCATCTCTACATCCTCTTCATCTCTACATCCTCTTCATCTCTACATCCTCTTCATCCTCTACATCTCTACATCCTCTACATCTCTACATCCTCTTCATCTCTACATCCTCTTCATCTCTACATCCTCTTCATCTCTACATCTCTACATCCTCTACATCCTCTTCATCTCTACATCCTCTTCATCTCTACATCCTCTTCATCTCTACATGTCTTCATCTCTACATCCTCTTCATCTCTACATCCTCTTCATATCTACATGTCTTCATCTCTACATCTCTACATCCTCTTCATCTCTACATCCTCTTCATCTCTACATCCTCTTCATCTTTACATCTCTACATCCTCTTCATCTCTACATCCTCTTCATCTCTACATGTCTTCATCTCTACATCCTCTTCATCTCTACATCCTCTTCATCACTACATCTCATCTCTACATCTCATCTCTACATCTCTACATCTCTTCATCATCTCATCATCTCTTCATCTCTACATCTCTTCATCATCTCTTCATCTCTACATCTCTTCAACATCTCATCATCTCTTCATCTCTACATCTCCTCATCATCTCTTTATCATCTCTACATCTGTTCATCATCTCTTCATCTCTTCATCATCTCTTCATCTCTACATCTCTTCATCATCTCTACATCTGTTCATCTCTTCATCATCTCTTCATCATCTCTACATCTCTACATCTCTTCATCTCTACATCTCTTCATCATCTCTACATCTGTTCATCTCTTCATCATCTCTTCATCATCTCTACATCTCTACATCTCTTCATCTCTTCAACATCTCTTCAACATCTCTTCATCTCTTCATCATCTCTACATCTCTTCATCATCTCTACATCTCATCTCTTCATCTCTACATCTCTTCATCATCTCTACATCTCCTCATCATCTCTACATCTCATCTCTTCATCTCATCTCTTCATCTCTTCATCTCTACATCATCTCTTCATCTGTTCATCATCTGTTCATCTCTTCATCATCTCTATATCTCTTCATCATCTCTTCATCTCTACATCATCTCTACATCTCTTCATCATCTCTTCATCTCTTCATCATCTCTTCATCTCTTCATCATCTCTACATCTCTTCATCATCTCTTCATCTCTTCAACATCTCTTCATCTCTTCATCATCTCTACATCTCTTCATCATCTCTACATCTCTTCATCATCTCTTCATCATCTCTTCATCATCTCTACATCTCTTCATCTCTACATCTCTTCATCATCTCTTCATCTCTTCATCATCTCTTCATCATCTCTACATCTCTTCATCATCTCTTCATCTCTTCAACATCTCTTCATCTCTTCAACATCTCTACATCTCTTCATCATCTCTACATCTCTTCATCATCTCTTCATCATCTCTTCATCTCTACAGGCGTCCAGTACATAAATGAATAAAAGACAATTGTGGCCGTAACAATCTCAACGTACAGGAGAGGACCGGAGTAGTTCTCGTAGTCGCTTCAGTCTAAATACATGAAGACCCCGGTGAGAAAGACTCCCACCTTCATCCCAGAACAACTGAAACTTTTCTGGATGCTTTTAAATGAGCGTAAAACAACAATAACAAACTGATATATACACGTTCATGCGGGAGAAGTAATCCAAACAGGAAATGACTGCAGAGACGGACTGATAAGACGACAGTCCCTCCTCTTCCTCGGCAGATTAGCGAGCCTGTTATCAGACTGAGTCAATCTCAGTCACACTTGGCTAAGCCCCGCCCTCCTCCCGTCAGCCAATCCCGTGTGATCGTCACGGCTGAAGGTGACCTCTCCTGACTCCGGACTCCAGCTGCTGCCAGACCTTCACCCGTTTCCTGCGGGCGTCGGCTCAATCTGTGGCTGTGAGTGTAACGACCTCAAGACCTTCTAGAACCCTGGAGTGAAAACTGAACGCCAGCGCCGGGGTTCAGGAGATCAAACAGGACGACAGATCCACTGACCAACCAAGAGGCATGTTGGGTTTCTTACCGTCACTTCTGAGCACCAGGAGGAGAGCGACAGCCGTCACAGCCAAACATAAGCGTTGTCCGGACATCTTGCAGCAGGACTGGACCGGATCAGAACTGGGGCCCGGGATGGGCTTGGCTCTGCAACCAGGAGGTTCTGTCGAGCCGGTTGGGTTGATAATCCTGAGGAGTCGGGGGAAACGGAGCGGGTGGAGAGAGGGATGATGGGCGGTGGTGGTATCACAGTAGGAGCTGCTCTTCTGCCTCAGTGGTCCTTTGGCTCCAGGACTCTGTGGAGGGAAAGACACACATTTAAAGGAGGTGGACCCACCAGAACCACAGGATGTCCAATCTTTCATCCTCTGCTGTTAAAGTGTAACACCTTCTGGTCCAAGCCGACCCATTCAACACCAAATACTCATTCTACAATCGTCTCTCCGGGTTCCTGCTGTCCTGCTGACGGCGCCGCTGAAGATAGAGACGCCTATTTTCCTGTTTCTGCATCTTTTATTAGACCAAAATGTCCAAAAATGGATAAATAAACTGGCAAGAAAGATTTGGGATGTGTTATAGCCATGACCCCGTGACCCCCAGCGGCCTGGCGCTGGCCTCCCACAATCCAACTCTATCTGGACCTGTGCGGCGCTGACAGCAGCAGGTCACATCAAAAGGTGAACAGATGAACGGCCGGTTCATTCGTCCTTGGGGGACAACAAAGGTCCGACCTTTGACCCACTCACCACACAGCAGAACCCCCTGGAGGGATGTTAGAAGTTAGAGAAGCAGAAAATCAAGCTAAGATGACGTCATAGTGAGGAGACGGAGGGACGTCCAGGTAACATCTTCTGGTAAGAGTGAAGGTAAATGATTGGACTTCTAGGACGTGCTGCTCGACTACAGCAGTAGGGGTCCTCCAGATACTGTGTGGCGCTGGACCCGGAGACAGTGGTCCACACAGCAGAACCTTCACCACGAGTCTATTACTTACTACTGATCTACCTGTTCTAACTCACCTGGATCTCATTCCTAATGCTGGGACAGCCTAGGAGGGTGGAAGACAGCTAGTGTGAACCCCAGCAGATCTTCATGTCGTAGGGTCCTTGACCAAGACCCTCACCACGATATGAAGAAGTGGACCGCCCACTGCTCCCACAGGGTGGGTCAGACGCTGAGAAGTCATTTCACTACGTTCAATTATTATTATTATACTGTATGAAGCGCCACACCACTAAGCGCTGTTCTGTTTTGACACTATCTAGGTGGGTGCGTCTGAGATAGGGGTCTCTGTTGAAACAGGCGAGTGTCATCATCTCCATGACGACCAGACAAAGTGTAAATATCTTTAGCTGTCTGTCAAAACAACACGTCTGTCTGTGGCTCCGTTCAGAGAGCACAGACAACAACACGGTCAGATAGCACACATCATTTCACGCACACACTTGCACACACTCAGACGTTCAGGACCAGACCAGGCAGGTTCAGCCCCCCGCCCCTCCCCCGCTCCGGAATCACCAACACATCCTCTTCCTCAGGAGAACCTGAGGTCAGAAAGGTCAGGTTTGTTGGTCCATCAACAAACGCATCAACCTGTCTTCTCAGAGAACTTAAAAAAACCCTCAGAACCCTGTGGTGTCGGGTAACTTTCACCCCCCCCCCCCCCCCCCCCCCAAACCCCCCCTGTAGGGTCTTGTCTGAACCCGTCTCTGACCCTCCTCACTCAAACAATAAAGTCCTTCTTCCTGCAGCAGAAGCAAACAGATGTGAGAACATCTTTATGAAGATTCTTCTAATGTTCATCACACCTCACTCCGGTACCGGACCTTTTACACCAACACCACTGAAGCACAGAACCTTTTTCTGGATGGGTCCAACAGGAACCATTAGATAACTGCACAAGGAGCTCCATCTGCTCTAACAGGATCCTAGCAGAACTCTAGCAGTGACCCGAGGATGATCCATCAGTACATTCTTTGTGATGATCTTGAACTCCAGCGGTACCAGTGGATCCAGTCTAAGGTGGAGAGTAGAGAAGAGCAGTGTTTCCCAGATCTGTCCAAACACAGTATCACTGAAGAGCAGCAAAAGTGTTAAGTAAGACAGTGACACAGATGAGGTCAGAGGTCAGCTGGAAGTTCACTCAGAATTAGCTTTATAGATAAAAGTTTAGCAGTACTGGTGGCTGTGGGGGGTCAGTGACATCACCCCCCCCCCCCCGAATCACAGAGAATACACTATATAATGAGCGAGGGACAGTTATTCCTAGTGAAACGAGGAAACAAACGTTTCACCGAACGAATCGCGTAAAATTAAACGGACGAGGCTGGACGCTAAACAAGACGTCTCCATAATCACTGACAGCAGAAGGTGGAGTCTTCCTCCTCTGAGTCCAGGAAGTACAACTACATCTATATTTCTGAATGAAAGTATCAAATTATATACACATATATCAATATATACATATATATATACACATATATATATTTATACATATATATACATATATATATAGACATAAATATATATACATATATATATATACACACATATACACATACACACAAACATACATATATATACATATATATATATAGACATATATATACACATATATAGACATACATATATAGACATATATATATATATATATATATATATATATATATATATATATATATATATATATATACATATATACATATATATATATATTTATATACATATATACACACATACATATACATACATATATATACATATATATATACATATATATATATACACACATACATATACATACATATATATACATATATATAAAGACATATATATATAGACATATATATACACATATATAGACATACATATATAGACATATATATATACACATATACACATACACACAAACATATACATACATATATATACATATATATATAGACATATATATACACATATATAGACATACATATATAGACATATATATATACACATATACACATACACACAAACATATACATACATATATATACATATATATATAGACATATATATACACATATATAGACATACATATATAGACATATATATATACATAGGTGACATTAGAGTCCTGGAGGAGGAGGGCTCAGGAATGAATGCAGGTATTGTTTGCTGTCCCACCTGTACAGAATAAACTGCCCTTATAGAGAACCACCCAGCCATAACCAGCCCCCCCAGGGGGAAAGAATGTGAGGTCACACCGCCGTGGAGATGTTTGGAAATTCGATAGAAACCCAAAGGGTGGGTTGGAGCGGTGGAAGAAAGAGGGCTCTATGATGGAGGTAGAAGAACTTCTCATTTGGCTGCAGCTATAAACCCAGTGAGGTTACGCTGCTACGACTGCTGGCCTGTAAAAGAACCGACTAATACTCTGATTACTTCTATCACCAGTACCTGGGCCTGGACTGCTCTACTACCAAACAATGATTTCATAGTCTTACTGTGAAAATAACAGAATGACGAGTCACTTATTGACTCGCCTTTACATGTAGGCTTTCATCACGGGTCAGAACCATCTCCATCCTTCTGCCTCACCTGTCGGTACAAGTCCTCTTCTCCTTCTTCAGTGTCCAACCTCTCATACGTCTCCTCACAGAACCTCTGTTTAACCTTTACCTCCTCACTCTTATCCTTACCACTCTTCTCTTTGTACTCCTTACTTTCTTCTCGCCATCCCACTTCTTCTTCACTCACCTTTTCCTGCTTACACTTTCCTGAACCTCCTCATTCCACCACCAAGTCTCCTTACCTTCTCCCCTCTGTCCAGATGACCCACCATGTCCCTTCCTACCCGTCTCATCACATTTGCTGTGGTCAACAGGTAGTCTTCTATCTTCATACTCATCACTCTGACTCTTTTTTATACTCCTTCAGAATCGGCCCAGTCCCATCTCTCCTCCTATCTACTCCACGATATAAACAGTTTGTACTCTCCTCCAATGCTTCTAGCCCTGTTGCCTTTCCACCTGGTCTCGGACACACAGTATATCTACCTTCCTTGTCTCCATAATATCAGGTAACTTTCTACCTTATCCTGTCATCATGCCAACATTCAAAGTTCCTACTTTCACCGCTGCCTTCTTTCATCTCTGGACACAGGTGTATCATGGCGAGGGATCAAGACTCGCCTCTGATAACTTTCAATCCTCCATGTTTTCAGATCATTTTGACCAAGTTATATGACGATCAGCACCGATCTCCAGGATGAGTTTGTTACGGTGCAACGCTCAGGAAAAAGAATATATTAAAAAAATCTCCTATGACTGACAGGTTTGACAGTTCGCACAATAAAGGTATTTTATTTGGCAGAAACATTTGTGATTTTTACTTTGAGAAAGATTTAAAATAAATCAATATATAAAACAAAATATCTTCCTGTGATTTATCCATTTGTGATAAATGGATAAAGGAGCTGACGGGTCTTTTTTTTTCTCAGCAGTGACATTGTATGATGTCATTGTAGGAGGGGCTTCAGGTGCTGAAGAATGACAGACAGTTGGAATTTGGCCTTTTTCCTACCTCACTAATTCCCTTCCCTCTAATGATCCATGTAGGCGGGTCTGGGATGTCTACAATAAGTGGGTTTACAGACAACCTGATTCCGATCAGATTTGGAAAAGACGCCTTATCGGAAAGCTGTTCCGCGTAAACGCTGTTCCGCGTAAACGCTGTTCCGCGTAAACGCTGTTCCGCGTAAACGCTGTTCCACCTGAAACAGCGTTTACGTGGAACAGAAACCCCGACCCCGTTTCTGAAAGTCTCCGTTTGAGTTGTATCTGTTCACGCCCAGCGTCGTGACTTAATGTTCCGGCTTCAGCGCCGCCACGCATTATAAATACGGCGACTTCGAAACAGTAGCGTTCTGCATCGGAGGGTCATTTCTTCATCCTAACTTTGTGAGACTTTAACATATTTGGACGGATAGATGGACTCTTTGTCGTATTCTTCTTCTGGGCGCTTGTTGGCGATTGGCACCAACTCATTGTAGCATTATCGCCACCGATGCGTGTAAACACCGGGTCAGAAGAGGTCAGAGGTCACGTGAGAAGGGGACCTGAAAGGTTTGATCCAGGTAGGAGGTGTGTCTCATGTAAACCAACGAGAGTTCCAGGTTGTCCCTTGAATTTCTTCTCCTCCCTCTTCCCTTCCATGTGTTCTCTTACCCTGTCTCATGTCTTTCAGCCCCCCCTCTCTAATTTTCCACCTCCCTCCTCCTCCTCCTCCTCCTCCTCCTCTGCCTTACATCTTGGCCCTGTTCCTGATTCCCTCCAGGGTCCCCCTCCTTGCAGGCGGGCCTCTGGGTGCTGCAGCAGCCTCGTGTCGGTGGAGGCGCCCTGCCCGGAGTGTCTTCAGGGCCTGGGAGACTGCAGACCAGACTTTCTGGCTCCATTCTCATTGTGTGCTCGGCTGCTCTGTGCCTCTTCCCCGGCGATGGATTAGCATAAGAATATCCATAATACACTGGGCCTCGGTGAGCAGTGATGCGGGCCTCTTCCTCGCGGTGTCTTATGCCCCCTCTTCCCTAAAACAATTTGAAATGCTACAGAGGTGAACCCTTCAGCGGTGAACACATGATTCCCATTTCCTCATTCCAGAACAGCTACTTGAGATTTTACAATAAACGGCCATTGGAGGGTCTCTATTGTCAATTATCTGATAATGTATATCATCAGTTACAAATCAATACTAGGGGTAACCCCCGATAAACCCCCACCCCTGACTGAACTCAGGGAATTAAATATGAACTATAAGGGGGGAATTTGTTCTAGATAGACCTCAAAACGATTCATCCGCACCAAAGATGGACTTAATCTATACGGGTTTACAACTTCAAAATGATGCATGAAAAAAGTTGTAATACAGTGTTTTTAAAAAAAAAAAAAAAAACACTCTTCCTCGCGGTGTCTTATGCCCCCTCTTCCCCATTGACTGAGAAATGAAAATGGTCTATGAAACCCGTAAAATCTCATCTCATCTCATGGTCCCAGAAACCATGAGAGTCGACCTCCAGCATCTTCTTTCTGCCAGCTTTGTATCAGCAAATGACTCAGTAGATTTCTACAATAAATCCCTGAGTAGCATCCTGGATCGTCACCCCCCGATAAAAACTAGAACAGTCACCTTCTCCCGCTCAGCCCCCGGGTTCACCAGCGAGCTACGGGAAATAAAGGCAGCTGGGCGTGTCCTTGAGCGGCGTTACAAGGCTTCAGGTCTTACTGTCCACAAGCTAGCCTTTAAGGAACACCTGAAGGTCTACTCAAAGTCCCTTAGAGAGGCTTGTTCACTGTTCTACTCCAACATCATCAAAACTAGTCCTGGAAATTCTAAGCAGCTGTTTTCCACTATCAATCATCTTCTTAAACCACAAACTCTCCCACTTACAGAAATGACAGAAGAGCACTGTAATAATTTCATGGCTTTCTTCAAATCAAAAATTGACTCAATCCGTTCTGTTCTTTCTGGTTCCTCCTCTCTACCTATCCAGTCTGCTTACTCACAGTTTGAGATCTCCCAGCCTCTAAGGTGTTTCCCAGAAATCTCACAGCAGGAGGTTAAGGTTATCATCAGGACAATGAAATCCTCCACCTGTGACCTCCACCCCTTTCCTACAGCCCTAGTGAAGACTAACATCTCTTCCATCAGTCCCCTGATCACCGATGTTATAAATCAATCCCTCCAGGCCGGCTTTGTTCCATCTGCCCTAAAAGCCGCCATAATCAGACCACTCCTCAAATAACCTACTCTCGATCCAGAACTTTTTGCTAATTACAGGCCCATTTCCAAACTCCCATTCCTCTCCAAAGTTCTGGAAAAAGTAGTTGCTGCCCACCTCCAGGACCACCTCAAATACAACAACCTCTTTGAAACCTTTCAGTCTGGTTTTGGCTCCGCCCACAGCACAGAAAAAGCTCTGCTTAGAGTCACAAATGACCTACGGATGGCAGCAGATGCTGGTTCACCTTCCCTCCTGATTCTCCTTGATTTGTCTGCTGCCTTCGACACAGTTGACCCTGGAATACTCCTACACCGCCTACATCACACCACTGGACTCACTGCCACCGCCCTAAACTGGTTTCAGTCCTACTTCACCGACAGAACAGAATACGTTTCCCTTGGAAGTTCAAGGTCCCGGACACACACCGTCACCTGTGGGGTCCCCCAGGGATCAGTCCTTGGCCCCATTCTCTTCATACTATACATGCCCCTCCCCCTTGGCCGTGTCATCAGTCGATATGGACTCTCATTCCATTGTTACGCTGATGACACGCAAATCTACATAAAAACTGACACATGTTCCTCCTCAGCCTCTCCATCCTCATCGTCATCATCATCTCCCCTGTCAACTCTCCGCGCTTGTCTGGAGGAGATAAAGGTGTGGATGAAAAACAACTTTCTCCAGTTGAACAGCTCCAAAACCGAAGCTATTTTAATTGGCACCCCTCATCAGACCCAGTCTTCCTCCAGAACCAGTATTACCTTCTCTGGTCATGACATTCCCTTCTCTTCATCAGTCTTCATCAGTCTCCAACCTCGGTGTAAGATTTGACCCTCAACTCACTTTTGAATCCCACACCAAACACATCTGCAGGATCTCCTTTCACCATCTCAGAAATATCTCGAAACTCCGTTCTTCACTCACCTTGAGTGATGCTGAAAAGCTGGTTCACGCGTTCGTCTCCTCCAGACTGGATTACTGTAACGACCTTCATCACTCCTCATCGGGATCCCTGATAAAAGTCTTCTAAGACTTCAGTATGTTCAAAACATCTGAAGGATCCTGATGAGAGTTCGTAAACACGAACACATCACCCCTGTTCTTCATTCCCTTCATCGTCTTCACATCTCCACCAGGATTGATTATAAGATCTCTCTCCTCACTCACCAGTGTATCCATGGTAACGCCCCCCCCCCCCTACCTGAAAGAACTACTCACCCCACTGACCTCGACACCATCCCTCCGTTCTACCCACTCATACCGCCTCCTCCTTCCCCGGACTAAGCTCAGCACCATGGGTGATCGGGCCTTCTGATCTGCTGCCCCTCGTCTGTGGAATGCCCTCCCTGACCATCTGAGGGCTCCACAGACGACTGACACATTTAAAAAAGGACTTAAAACTTTCCTTTTTTGCAGAACCTATAACCTTAATTAACATTGCTGCTTTTTGGTCATGTTTTTGTATAGTTATTATTTTATTTTTTATTTATGCTTTTATCTGCTTTTGCTTTGTAGCACTTTGAGATTTGATCCAAATGTAAAGTGCATTATAAATTAAATGTATTATGAAATAGTCTTTGAGTTATGCATAAACACGAAAGATCTGCAGCGGCAACGATTCCATAATATCCACAACTTTGATGGATAGAAAAATGAATCATGGAGCGAGACAGATAGTGAAGGAGTGAGACATATAGTGAGGGAGTGAGACAGATAGTGAAGGGGAGAGACAGATAGTGAGGGAGTGAGACAATTTGTGAAGGGGAGAGACAGATAGTGAAGGAGTGAGACATATAGTGAGGGAGTGAGACAGATAGTGAAGGGGAGAGACAGATAGTGAGGGAGTGAGACAATTAGTGAAGGGGAGAGACAGATAGTGAGGGAGTGAGACAGATAGTGAGGGAGTGAGACAATTAGTGAAGGGGAGAGACAGATAGTGAGGGAGTGAGACAGGTAGTGATGAGTGAGACAGATAGCGAGGGAGTGAGACAGGTAGTGAAGGAGTGAAACAGATAGTGAGGGAGTGAGACAGATAGTGAAGGGGAGAGACAGATAGTGAGGGAGTGAGACAATTAGTGAAGGGGAGAGACAGATAGTGAGGGAGTGAGACAGATAGCGAGG
>JBBDHG010000036.1:565000-605000 GCA_037951165.1 Lophius americanus | reverse complement strand
ACAGAGAGAGAGACAGAGAGAGAGAGAGACAGAGAGAGACAAAGAGAGAGAAACAGAGAGAGAGACAGAGAGAGAGAGAGACAGAGAGAGAGAGAGAGACAGAGAGAGACAGAGAGAGAGACAGAGAGGGACAGAGAGAGACAGAGAGAGAGATAGAGAGAGAGACAGAGACAGAGAGACAGACACAGAGAGAGAGAGACAGAGAGAGAGAGACAGAGACAGAGAGACAGACACAGAGAGAGAGAGACAGAGAGAGAGAGACAGAGAGAGAGGCAGACAGAGAGAGAGAGACAGAGAGAGAGAGACAGAGAGAGAGAGAGACAGAGAGAGAGAGACAGAGAGAGAGACAGACAGAGACAGAGAGAGAGAGACAGAGAGAGAGACAGACAGAGACAGAGAGAGAGAGAGAGAGAGAGGGAGAGACAGAGAGAGGCAGACAGAGACAGAGAGAGAGAGAGAACACGCTGCTTTACTCGGGTTTATTCGGGCTTTGCCAGAATGTTCTCGGTTCTACTTGTCATCAGATGTCATCCTCTGAACCTTCTAGAACCTCAGGTCTGCTGATGGCCTTTTAATTATTCTCAAAGTGAGAACAAAAGCCGTGAGTGAATGTTTTTTGTTCTAACTGTGGTCCACGTCTGTGGAACAGAAGACCTGAAGGCAGCAGAGAGTAGATGTTCTGGAAAACAACTCAAGACGCATTTTATTATTGATCGATTTATTCATTAGTTACTTATTCATCGACATTTCTGTCGGCTTTTATTAGTTTATCTTTCAGCATCTTAGTCAGTTTTTATTATTTTACGTTTTGACATCATCATATTATACTTCATGTCAGTATTTTTCTACTCATTCATGTCTTTAGGTTGTTTTTACATTCAGTGTTTCCTCGGGTCACTTCCTGTGTTTACGGTCGTGTCACTCTTCCTCCTCTGGTTGAACTCACATTTGATTCTTCTTGGAGCCTCCTCTTCCTCCCATAACCTGAGGAATACTCCAGTTACTCTTAAAGCTCTTCTTCATGTGGATCACAGAAACACGCCGCTCAAAAAAAAAGAAGAAGAACCTCACTCGTTCATTCTAGCCCAGAGAAGAATAAACCCCCCCCTCCTGAAAATCCAGATGTTTGAAGACACATTTGACCTTGAAGACCCAAACACACATTTACATTGCTGTGGCTTATACGGTACATGGAACAAAGTCCACTCCGTTGTTCCAGAGACCTTTGAGGAGTGGAGGTGGAGGTGAGGGAAGAAAACAGAAACATCCAGAGGAAACGTGAAACCCCTCTGAGTAAAAGCTGGGAGAGATTTCACCTTTGACCAAAGATCTGACCCCCAGGGTCAGAAGGAAGGAAAAGTAGATGCTGGGTCCAAAACAAATAGTCCGCTGAAAAAGCACACAGCGGAAACCTGTGAGTGTGTGTATGTATATGTGTGTGTGTGTATATGTGTGTGTGTGTGTGTGTGTGTATATGTGTGTGTGTGTGTATATGTATGTCTGTGTGTGTATGTATGTATGTGTGTGTACATGTGTGTCTATGTTTGAATATGTATGGATGTATGTGTGTGTGTGTATATGTGTGTGTGTGTGAGTGTGTGTATGTATATGTGTGTGTGTGTGTATATGTGTGTGTGTGTGTGTGTGTGTGTGTATATGTGTGTGTGTGTGTATATGTATGTCTGTGTGTGTATGTATGTATGTGTGTGTACATGTGTGTCTATGTTTGAATATGTATGGATGTATGTGTGGTGTGTGTGTATGTGTATTTGATTGTGTATATGTATGTGTGCGACACGCGTGTGTACGTGTGGTGTGTATGTATGTGTGTGTATGTGTGTGTATATGTATATGTGTGTGTGTATATGTATATGTGTGTGTGTTGTGCGTGTGTGTGTGTGTATAGTGTGTATGTATATGTATATGTGTGGTGTGTGTATGTATGTGTGAGTATGTATATCTATATGTATGTGTATGTATGTATATGTGTGGTGTGTATATGTAGTGTGTGTGTATTTAAGTGTGTGTGCAGCAGCTGTTTTCTTGTCACCCTCCTGACTTCTCTCAGACTCTTCAGGCATCTATTTTTTCCTCTCCTGTTCTATAATAACGTGGTGCTGAACCCCCACTGCTGTCATTAAGGCACACACACACACACACACACACACACACACACACACACACACACACACACACACACACACACACACACACACACACACACACACACACACACACACACACACACACACACACACACACACACACACACACACACACACACACAGGGTATTTCTGCCAAGAAAAGGAGACGGAGGGAAGGAGAAGTCTCCAGCCCTCCCACACACGAGGATGAAGTGAAGAGAAACTATTTTTATGTCAGCTCTGATGAAGACCTCGACGACTAAGAAAGAAAGCCCCTGCCGGCCCCCGGCCTCAGCTGGAGGGAAAAGATCAGGTTAATTATAAACCCCGGTTTCATTCAGCTCTTTAAACATGTTGTGTTCCTGCACAGACAGACGTCAGGCCAAATGCCTTCACTAAATAAAAACACAGTGCAAAGACCTCAGTCATTAAAACGGTTGCTGTCATGTTATCTCGCTTAACGTTTATGAAAATAAAGAGTTCATTGGGTCTTTGCCTCGTTGTCGGCGCTAACGCCACTTCTCTTCTACCTTTTGGGTCTCGGTTGGAGGTAAAGCTGCGTCACATAGTGACGTAAAGTCTTCTCCTTCGTCTTCATGACTGTACGACTCGCACAGTTCTTTAGATTTTTGCACATTTTGCATTTCAGATATTTGGACTCACGGTTAAATTCACTACAAACCCTTTTTTTCTCATCAGGCATTAAGAATTAAAACATGACTGTCGTCGTTATGAGCTGAGTTTGTCTTTTTGTTTTTTCTCTCTCTGTTGCTGAATCGCTGCTTCACCCAGGAATATCTGTTGATGGATTGATTGTTCTGCTGTTTACAGCAGTTAACGCCTGCTTTTAAACCACAAACACTGAATATAAACGTTGGCTTTAGTTGAGTCACCTTTGAATTATTCATTTACTAGATTAAAACCTATTTCATGTACCCCTGCAGTACCAGAGCAGACCACTAGGGTTACCTGCTCTACCTCACATTTGTTTACACTGAACAAAACTCAGGTGAAACTAACGGCTGACACTCAAAGGATGTGTAAAAAATAAACCCCATAATTCATTCATTCCTCCTTTACTCCAGTCTTTATCATTATTATTATTATTATTATTATTAATAACATTACCATTATTATTATTATTATTATTAACATTACCATAATTATTATTATTATTATTAACATTACCATTATTATTATTAACATTACCATTATTATTATTATTATTATTATTATTAACATTACCATTATTATTATTATTATTATTATTTATTTTTATTATCATTATTATCATCATTATTATTAACAGCATCATCATAATTATAATTAACATTATCATCATTATTATAATCATTATCATCATCATTATAATTAACATTATCATCATAATTATAATTAACATTATCATCATTATTATAATCATTATCATCATCATTATAATTAACATTATCATCATAATTATAATTAACATTATCATCATTATTATAATTAACATTATCATCATCATCATCATCATTGAGACACTTGAAGATCTGAGTCTTCTTCTGATGGACTGTAGTTAAAACACGTTGGTCCGTCTTGTTGCATTTTTTTGTCACCAACAACCAGACTACTATAAAAAGCCCCCAGAGAGAGAAAACCTCTGGCGAGGCACAATGTACTGAAGATGGATATTATTATGTCATCAGATGGTTTCATTCTAGAAACCTTCATCCAGATTCCTACTTTAATGTCTGAGTCACTGCCAGCATCTAAATCTACCGACAACTCATACAAACTCTCTCAAATACTGAGAGTATGCCTCAAATACTTTGTAGCCGCAAGCTGCTGCGCATTCCACTTCAGTGTCTCTGTTCAGCCCACTCACAGAAGGCGTTTTGGTGTGCCTCCAAATCTTTGGTCGCTCTGCAGCCACTGCCGGGGAGAGAGGTGTGGGGAGCATAAGAGGGTTGGGTACCGAAGGCGTACAAGGGCAGCGATTAGGGTCAGAGGGGAAAGGGCCAACCTGCACTGGCCCCCTCGCCTGGGGATCAGGGTTCCAGAGCTGGACCCTACCAGTGCCCCCTGAGATGACACCTGACCTGGTTGCAGCAGCCGACGCTGAGCAGAGCTCTGACATCGAAGCTGTGGATTGAAGTTAAACCAGACTTCACCTATCCTGCGTGAAGTCTGGTTTAAGGCCTACGAGGGCCTCTGACCCCCCCTGTGGCTGCATGAGTACTGAGAGTTGGGCAGACTCCCCTGTGTTTCTATCACGAGGGTCTCTGACGCTGTATTCAGAGACCACGGAGAAGAAACGTTACGTCTTGATCCTCGTGAAAAAAAACATCCTCAGATCGTGATCTAGGAGGGTGTGATAGGAGGGGGCGGAGCCTCCCTGCTCTGACTGTGTTTGGACAGTGTGTGATATGAACGTGTCAGACCCACAGTATGACAGGAAAGCGGTGAAACCAGTCCTGACGTGTGCAAAGGTATGCAGGCGTCAACAAACAAAGATCCGCGGAAAGGCAGAGTCTCAGAATGTGAAGTTTCATTTCTGTCTCCATGTGACCATTATAGGAACCTGATCTGAGATCTAGACACGCAGGACTTTCATCTCCCAACACAGAAGAGGTGGGAAGTAGCCTGAAGAAGTCTGGAGTGACAGACAGATAAATGTGTGTTTGACAGGTAGAGGATCTCACTTCAGTGTCTCTGTTCTGCCCAATGAGCCCCAAAAGGAACATTTTTTTTTCTCTGAATATATATATATATATATATATATATATATATATATACACACACATTATAATCCACCTTCTGATTGTAACACATGTAAATGCACATACACACAGGACAGAGCTGAAGCTGCATCAGAAGTCACATGACCACCAGCCTTTCCTCCACCCTTCTTCTAAATAAATAATACACATCATAAATATATTCCGAGTCTCTGATGCTGTTATTGGTTCAGTTGGAGCATCTTGTTCCCAGGCAACATCAGTAGATGTTCCGTATCCTGTCAATCATTCTACTGCCCGTTGCTAGGGGGGCACCCTGCCCACATTTTCCCAGGAAGAGAGCAGCCACCGCCGAGACTTTGGAGCATGTGTGGCTGCATCGCTGGCAGGAACAGGAAGCACAGATTCTGATCTCAGCAGTTAAAGCTGGCGGCCTTCGTAAAACCAACAAAGGAAGAGGAGAGCGGAGGGCCGAGCGTGGAGGCCGGGAGGAAAGACTAATGCCACCAAAGCCGACCAGTAGCCACAGCTAATTGACGTTAAAGACCAGAAACAGGGGGGCGCTGCTATCTGGGGCGGTCCGGCCTTGACGAGTGTGTGGTGAACTGGTCTTTGGTCATGGATGCAGCCTGCAGGACGGCTGAGAACCTTGTGGTTGTTGACCGACAGAGACTTCGGTCGCGTCAACTTTTCACATTCATCTCCATAGACTAGATGTTATAACGGGATATAAACACTCAATCTATAGGAGCAATGTCATCAATGCATCATATATAATGTTTAAGATCTCACCTACGACGATAAGCTGTCGTCCACAACAGCAGGGGTCTGTCTAGCAACGGGAATGGGGGGAAAAAAGCCCCCATTCTCCTGCACTGTACCCCTGATTGAACTCCTCAAACTAAATGTGACTCATCAATAATCTCCAACAGTCCATAGTGACTCAACCTAACTGTTTCTATGATGTCATCAGTCTGTTCTAGGATCAGATCCCATAGTGACTCAACCTAACTGTTTGTATGACGTCATCAGTCTGTTCTAGGATCAGATCCCACAGTGACTCAACCTAACTGTTTGTATGACGTCATCAGTCTGTTCTAGGATCAGATCCCATAGTGACTCAACCTAACTGTTTCTATGATGTCATCAGTCTGTTCTAGGATCAGATCCCATAGTGACTCAACCTAACTGTTTCTATGATGTCATCAGTCTGTTCTAGGATCAGATCCCATAGTGACTCAACCTAACTGTTTCTATGATGTCATCAGTCTGTTCTAGGATCAGATCCCATAGTGACTCAACCTAACTGTTTCTATGATGTCATCAGTCTGTTCTAGGATCAGATCCCACAGTGACTCAACCTAACTGTTTGTATGACGTCATCAGTCTGTTCTAGGATCAGATCCCATAGTGACTCAACCTAACTGTATCTATGATGTCATCAGTCTGTTCTAGGATCAGATCCCATAGTGACTCAACCTAACTGTTTCTATGATGTCATCAGTCTGTTCTAGGATCAGATCCCACAGTGACTCAACCTAACTGTTTCTATGACGTCATCAGTCTGTTCTAGGATCAGATCCCACGGTGACTCTGTGATGAAGATAAAAACAGTTAACTAGTTTTTCTGAGTTCAGGAATAAAGACAGATTTCCTGGAGTCGATTCTTAGGAGATAAATTCAGACACAACTGGACTGATGGTCGGGAAGTTACTGACCAGAACCCGTGTTTTCTGCCAAAAACCCAGGTCTGGGAGGAGAACCTCCAGGACACCATCTTCCGTCTCATCAGGAAAAGGTCCAGATGTCGTCAGAGTGCCTTCAGGCACCTGGAGGTCAAAGGTCAAACCCTCTGAGACACACTATGAGTTGAATGACTCTGATTCTAGGTCTGATTTAAAGTCCACAGTGGGTTCCTGGTTCTGGTTTCCAGTAATCACTCTTACCTCTTTCCGATACACAACATAGATCAATAAAGATTTAACACTTGAATGTTTCATTCGCGGAGGTCCGATCAGCGACTCATATGGATCAGATCTGGACTAAACCGGACCCTCGGCTGGAGGTTACCTTAGAGAAAAGTGACTTTCATAGCGGATAAATACATAAAATAAATGAAAAGATCAAAAATGGGCCCCACTCGGTGGTTCTGCTCCAGATAAAAGATAAAACACCCCCTCCTCAAAGACCTTGAATCTTAATAAATCGATCAAAGACTTTTGAAGGATGCGCCGGTACCCTGTAATGTCACGTAATGATGACCATCAACAGAGCCCAGATAGTAGGGGTGTTAGGTTTTAAAAGCCCCTCCCTGTAACTGCAGGCCTTTTATGCTGATTATATCACAGTTTGATCAGTGATCAGGTCCAAACTTGTCATCAGGCATCACTGTTTGCTCTGGAGTCCTTGAGACGCTGTAATCTGGGCCGTGGGGAGACTGCTCTGTTAGCGAGGAGCTAACAGAGGTAATCAGGACGCTGGGGGTCAAGGGTCAGCCTGACTTCAGAGGGATCAGTGAGGATTACAGAGAAAGGAAAAGTAATGTAGACCCTTCATTCCAGTGGGAAGAAGGACGGATGTTCAGCGTGGAGAAATAAACCTCAAGCTCTCTTCTTTAGGTGGAGGTTCCTCTGGAGGTAGAAAACAGCGTCTCCTCAGACGGCGCTGGTGTCTGACCGGGTGTTTCAGGTTTGACGTGTCGTCCTGAACGCACAAAAGTTTTGTGTCCGAGACCAAAATCAGAGCCTGTCGACTGAAAAGGAAGTGGAACTCTCCGGTAGGTTGGGCCATAAAGCTATCACACTGGTTTTAACTGGTACGAGTTTTACAAAGACTGGTACCTTTGGCAAACCTTATTAACACTTGGAAATCATATAATCCTGCATAAAAAGTTATTTTTAGTGGTTTTAGCGAGAATCTGCCCACATTTCAGTCAAAGAACTTCATTAAAAAGGTAATGGAAACATTAAGACGCATGGAAACGGTCGGTTGTCGTCAGCGGAGAGTAAAGGTTGAGGAAGGAGAGGATTAAACACTGACGGGAGACTTTGAAGGACAATACAAGTCAAACTCTCCGCAGACAGAACCTATCGAATAAAGATGAAGGATTATTATTAAATATCTCCGCTACGAAGCAGTTCTCTGAAGAAATAGTACCGCCTACGGGTGATGAGGCCGAGAGAGAAGTTAGCACAGATGGGAAATCTGTAGAATGACGTCACTCCTCAAACATCGGACCTCCTGACATCCGCTGTGTGATAGTTGTTCAGCAGATTCACAATTTACCATTCTTTTACTTTACCTGGTAAAAACAACTTGATTTTCTTCAAATGAAGCCTAAAGATTAGCATGTTGTCGTGTAGAGCATAAAGCACAACAAAACATGTTCTAAATAGTAAATACGTGATGCATTTCCTACATAATAATAATAATAATAATAATAATAATAATATTACATTTTATTCATCTTTTGTGCATGTAATATCAAAATAGCCCATTTGCAGTATATTGCAATGCTCCGCATTACAATACCCATAATTCACTGCAACACTCAACCCTTCTCTCTGGCAATGATGTAAAACTGTTGCCAACCTTGTTGCTCCAGCGAGGCTTTTATTATTATTATTATTATTATTATTATTATTATTCATAACCTTAAAATAATTACCCATGATTCATTGAATGAAAGATTTACGTGGACTATCCCTGTTAACTTATGTATCTATGCCCCGCCCACAGACTAGTCTACTTCTGGTGCCGGTCTCAAACCTGGATAAATGGGGAGGGGCGCGTAAGGGAGGGCGTTCGACCTAAAACCTATATCAAATCAATAAGCGGAACAGGAAACTGACTTAAACTGGATTGTGGAGACACTTCTCTTCAGCCTGATTGAAATCACTCAGGAAGATTATTCCGGGTTAATCTGATCTGAGGTTGTGTTTTTATGCGCCGACACGTTCAATCCGAAGAATCGTCAACACAAGAGCCGTTACAAGATGGGCGTCCATCATGTGACCCGAGACGTTTGCCGTCATTCTGATTCTCCTCATAACGCAGCAGCATGAGAATAAGTCCGGTTTACTCCGGGAGAAGGGAAAAGACAAAGATAAGAGCTTTGCTGGTACCTCAAAGTGGTTTCACTCGGACTAACATTACATCAGCAAACATTCTGTTCTTGGTGAGCCCGTCTGGTGTGGAGAACTCAGCAGAATCTTTAGGTAACATCAACATCCACTGAAGTAACGCTGGAAGCAGAAACTCCCCGTCACAGGATTCTTCCTGAAAACCCAGACCCACGCCAGGATCAGCGACTCACAGAGGTGGAGCTCCTCTTCAATCATCCGTCGCTGCTCACAGACGGATCTTGGTGGTTCTGATCCACGGCGTTGTTCTGGGGTAAATTGCTGATTATGGAATGGGTGTGTTTACAGTCTTCATAGTGGGTTTAATCAGCGTTTAGGGTCAGTTTGTCACGGCTCCTGGCTGTGTGTTCAGCATATTTGAGTTTCTATGAAAAACAAACTCTGCTTTAACGACGACATTTAATCTTCTAGAACATTATTCAACAAAGCTATGAAAACCGAAGAACATCGAAGCGCCTCCAGGACAAGTCGAAACGGAACTCTGGGTTAGATTTCATGCAAAGCTTTCCCATAATCTTGCTGAGGGACGGAATAACGAGAGGGAGAACTTAACCTCCTTCCTCCACCCGACCCAGGATAGGCTTCTGTAAAGGCCTCGGCTTAAGACCCGTGAAGAGTTCCAGAGACAACACTGACCTCCAGAACTCAGCTGGACCTCTTCTCTCCAGTCAAAATACTACGAGACATCCCTCCTTCTGCTCCACATTAAGACCTGATTTCATTCCTGTGGTTTGCTGAGCCTTTCACATTTCTGAACGCGTAAAGAATGCCGCCTGTCACATGACCACAGGCAGTCACATGATCACAGCGGCTGGTCTGACAGGTCTCATCCCCCCGTCAAATACGGGAGCATGGAGACACTGCGGCGAGGTGGTCTGAATTATTCACTGGACCGGGCCGGGTGTGTTCAGAGGAGAAATCAATACCACGGAAGGACGAGAGACGGCGAGTCAAGAGTCAAGAATCAGATTCAACCTTCAGCTTAAGTCAGCAGCAGAAAAAGGAGCATCAACCAAATATCTCGTCATGGGAAAATCAAAACATGGTCTGGCGCTTCAAAATACAACCAAAGTGTCAGAATAAGAGATTTAGCAGCAGGATCCTTCCTCTAGAAGGAGGAAACCTGTAAATCTGCGAGTTCACAACCATGAAGTATCTACTCCGATGAGATTCCATAAAACGACGGCCCTCTGCGTCAGACAGAAGTCCGTTCATTTCTCAGAGCTACTCCAGGAAACAGGTTCATCAAACTCTGACTGTATCCCTGAGCTATGACATCATCCACCCCTGAGAGGAGAGACGGATCCAGAACCGCGGTTCCGAGTACGTTCAACCAACTCTGAGTTAAAATCGTGCTGGAGGAAATAAAATGACGGAACCATCAATAGAGCTCAGGTACTGTGATTCATCGGGGGAATCAGTGAGACGCTACGGTCTGTCACGTCTGTTTCAGTAAAGATTCATCAAACAAATATTACTGGAATCACATAAAGTCTCATTAGGGACAAAAGTTGTTCCTCATTCTGTTACCGTGGAAACAGGACCATCACAAGATCACACTTTAAACGTCAGAGACTCAAAGATCAGGAGAAGTTGGTTTTCCTGCTCCACTCTGATCCAAATACTACAGATACTTACATTACTATCACTAATAAATGTTTGAAGGATTCACATAGTCCTGGTTCACGCACTGAAGTAATCACGTTAACCCCAAGGATCGGCGGCGCAGCTGCGAGGATTCCATAACGTACACGACCGTAAGGAAATATTAGTTAAAGTAAATATTAATAAATAAAAACTAAAGCCTTTGTGATTCATCGTAAAGAGAATGATCTGGAATGATCTGGATTCAGACAAATACACAATCTCATTTCTCCAGTAAAGCAAATCTCCTGCATTTTAATTCTTCTTTAAATCTCATGATATTGACGCAGCAAAACAAGCTAGCTTAGCTTAGCTTAGCTAAGCAGCTGCTCATGTTACGACAAGCGAGGCCTGGCCCCTTCAAGAACATGGCCTTATGGGTATTGCGTATCTATGCCGTGGGGGATTCTGGGAATTGCCACGTGCTAACTTAGCTTTAGCTAGTGCTAAGCACCACTTAGCATTTACTAGAAGGTCTCCGAGAAGCTGAAGGGGTCGCGTCAGAACATGAATGACAGACCGGTGTAATAGTTCCTTCTTCAGTCACTGGGAGGAGCTTCAGGCCCAACTTAACATTTCATTTGAAGAGTTCAAGCGGGGGAATCGCTTGTACAACGCAGGGGATTGGAGGCTTTTTGGAGTTATACCCCTGCTGTTAAGGAGGACAGCATAGGACTTAGACTCCTTTTGATCCTGATGATCTTACCTCACACGGACCCAAAGAATCCCTCGACCACTAAACCCTGAACCGGACCTCCGGAGAGAAACAAACTCTCTTAGCAGCAAGAACATCCCATAATAGTTCAGACTCTGCAGTAGAAACAGTCGGAGTAGAAGGGAAGAAGAAAATGGAGTCACGTATGAAGTCATTCTGGCCCTGCTCCCACAGAAGATGTCTGAGTCCAGGTCTGATCCTCAGCTGCTCCACCTTTACCACACATCCAGCAGACGGAAAAATATCTCTGCAGGGGTGGAGGTGGAGGGGGAGGGGAGGTGGAGGAGGAGGAGGAGGGGAAGAATCATCCCTCTGTGTGCTCAGCTCCCATTTACTGCCTTTATTTATCTACAGCAGCACAGACGCTGGATGTATGGTGGAGGAGGAGGAGGAGGAGGAGGAAGGTGGATTGCATGTTTTACTCCCTGGCTCAGCCACTCTGTCTCCAGGACGCTGGGGGGAGAAGAGGAGGAGGGAGGAAAGCCAGACAGCGCTGGTGATGTGAAACCTGATCTCCTCTCCTACCTCCTCCCTCCACGGCTCCTCCACTGCCACCTCGCCACAGAACCTCTGAGACTCCCTGAGTAATCTGATCCTCCGCCTCTAAGACTGGAAACACACTCAGAGACGGGGGGAGGAGGAGGAGGAGGAGGAGAAATGAAGGAAAAAGGAGGGCTGAGAAAAATGGAGCGAGGGATAGAAATAGAGCAGAAGAAAGAGAGGAACACTCCCATGAGGGAGAAAACAGAGACAGAGGAAGGAGGGAATGGATCTGTCTGATAGAAACACTTTCTACATTAGTTCTGGTTCTGATGGACGGAGACAAGAAGAAGAAGAAGAAGGAGAAGGAGAAGAAGGAGAGAAACAGATGTTCAGAACGGGAACAAAAAACAGAGACATGAAACTAGAAAAAGAAACTTCATAATGTTTGTCTGTGTGAACCTGGACTGTTTGTCTATGTGAACCTGGACTGTTTGTCTATGGTAACCTGGACTGTTTTTTCTGTGTGAACCTGGACTGTTTTTTCTGTGTGAACCTGGACTGTTTGTCTGTGTGAACCTGGACTGTTTGTCTATGGTAACCTGGACTGTTTTTTCTGTGTGAACCTGGACTGTTTGTCTGTGTGAACCTGGACTGTTTCACTGTGTGAACCTGGACTGTTTGTCTGTGTGAACCTGAACTGTTTGTCTGTGTGAGCCTGGACTGTTTGTCTGTGTGAACCTGGACTGTTTCACTGTGTGAACCTGGACTGTTTCTCTGTGTGAACCTGGACTGTTTCTATGTATGAACCTGGACTGTTTCTCTGTGTGAACCTGGACTGTTTGTCTGTGTGAACCTGGACTGTTTCACTGTATGAACCTGAACTGTTTGTCTGTGTGAGCCTGGACTGTTTGTCTGTGTGAACCTGGACTGTTTCACTGTGTGAACCTGGACTGTTTCTCTGTGTGAACCTGGACTGTTTCTCTGTGTGAACCTGGACTGTTTCTATGTATGAACCTGGACTGTTTCACTGTGTGAACCTGGACTGTTTCACTGTGTGAACCTGGACTGTTTGTCTGTGTGAACCTGGACTGTTTGTCTGTGTGAACCTGGACTGTTTGTCTGTGTGAACCTGGACTGTTTCACTGTATGAACCTGAACTGTTTGTCTGTGTGAGCCTGGACTGTTTGTCTGTGTGAACCTGGACTGTTTCACTGTGTGAACCTGGACTGTTTCTCTGTGTGAACCTGGACTGTTTCTATGTATGAACCTGGACTGTTTCTCTGTGTGAACCTGGACTGTTTGTCTGTGTGAACCTGGACTGTTTCACTGTGTGAACCTGGACTGTTTGTCTGTGTGAACCTGGACTGTTTGTCTGTATGAACCTGGACTGTTTGTCTGTGTGAACCTGGACTGTTTGTCTGTGTGAACCTGGACTGTTTGTCTGTGTGAACCTGGACTGTTTGTCTGTGTGAACCTGGACTGTTTCTCTGTGTGAACCTGGACTGTTCGTCTGTGTGAACCTGGACTGTTTCTCTGTGTGAACCTGGACTGTTTCTCTGTGTGAACCTGCACTGTTTCTCTGTGTGAACCTGGACTGTTTCTCTGTGTGAACCTGCACTGTTTCTCTGTGTGAACCTGGACTGTTTCTCTGTGTGCACCTGGACTGTTTCTCTGTGTGAACCTGGACTGTTTCTCTGTGTGAACCTGGACTGTTTCTCTGTGTGAACCTGGACTGTTTGTCTGTGTGAACCTGGACTGTTTGTCTGTGTGAACCTGGACTGTTTGTCTGTGTGAACCTGGACTGTTTGTCTGTGTGAACCTGGACTGTTTCTCTGTGTGAACCTGGACTGTTCGTCTGTGTGAACCTGGACTGTTTCTCTGTGTGAACCTGGACTGTTTCTCTGTGTGAACCTGCACTGTTTCTCTGTGTGAACCTGCACTGTTTCTCTGTGTGAACCTGGACTGTTTCTCTGTGTGAACCTGGACTGTTTCTCTGTGTGAACCTGGACTGTTTGTCTGTGTGAACCTGGACTGTTTCTCTGTGTGAACCTGGACTGTTTCTCTGTGTGAACCTGCACTGTTTCTCTGTGTGAACCTGGACTGTTTCTCTGTGTGCACCTGGACTGTTTCTCTGTGTGAACCTGGACTGTTTCTCTGTGTGAACCTGGACTGTTTCTCTGTGTGAACCTGGACTGTTTGTCTGTGTGAACCTGGACTGTTTGTCTGTGTGAACCTGGATTGTTTCTCTGTGTGAACCTGGACTGTTTGTCTGTGTGAACCTGGACTGTTTCTCTGTGTGAACCTGGACTGTTTGTCTGTGTGAACCTGGACTGTTTGTCTGTGTGAACCTGGACTGTTTGTCTGTGTGAACCTGGACTGTTTGTCTGTGTGAACCTGGACTGTTTGTCTGTGTGAACCTGGACTGTTTGTCTGTGTGAACCTGGACTGTTTGTCTGTGTGAACCTGGACTGTTTGTCTGTGTGAACCTGGACTGTTTGTCTGTGTGAACCTGGACTGTTTGTCTGTGTGAACCTGGACTGTTTGTCTGTGTGAACCTGGACTGTTTCTCTGTGTGAACCTGGACTGTTTGTCTGTGTGAACCTGGACTGTTTGTCTGTGTGAACCTGGACTGTTTGTCTGTGTGAACCTGGACTGTTTGTCTGTGTGAACCTGGACTGTTTGTCTGTGTGAACCTGGACTGTTTGTCTGTGTGAACCTGGACTGTTTGTCTGTGTGAACCTGGACTGTTTGTCTGTGTGAACCTGGACTGTTTGTCTGTGTGAACCTGGATTGTTTCTCTGTGTGAACCTGGACTGTTTGTCTGTGTGAACCTGGACTGTTTGTCTGTGTGAACCTGGACTGAGTGATGGCGTTGATGTTCTGACAGTCGTACAAACAGCAGTATTGTTGTATTTGTGGGTGGATTGGTGACAGATGTCATGGAGAGAACTCCCGGCGTATAAATAAATATACAGCAGGTATCAGAGTCGTTCCTGATCAAGCTCCACATCTTGATGTTTGATTTGCAGAAACACATTCAAGGCTGTGAGAAGAAGAAGTTCAACTATTAGCAGTTGTCAGCGCCTCACTCATCGTGTAAACACAAACAGGCTGTGTGAGCCCAGCTTTACAGGTGAGGGAGGAGGGAGGAGGGAGGAGATGAAGAGGAGAATAAAATCACCGCTTCTATATTTTTAACAGCTCCTTTTCCACCACTGTGAATCATATTTGTTCTTTTTTTCTCTAAACCCTCTTCATCATGTCAGATGTTTTATTGTCTCTCCCTCCTCCTCTGATTGTGTATCATTCAGAGATTAACGGGGAGCTGCACATCTATTCTTAGGGACTGACACTAGAGCCCGTTCAGACCGGACCTCTGGTACTGGAGCCTGGAAGGCTGGGAGTTCTATGGAAAATCAAATCTGCAGCCACAGAGGAATGAACCCGGGTTAAAGTCAGACTTTTTTGGCCGTCAGTCGTTTCCTTTTATTTGTCCAGAAGAGAAAACATGAAGGTTCTGTTTGTTGGTGGAACCCATGAGTGACAATAGCTCCACCAGTACAGAAACATTTCATCGGGTCCATCAGAGGTCCTGTCCTGAGGAGGATCTGAGGGCTCCTGACCCTGTAGGCAGAGGAGGTGGGTCCACATGTGACCCAGACCACATTGGAGCTGGTTCATGTTCACGAAGGACCATAATGGATCATCTGTGAACATTTTTGTGTGTTTTCTGAAAGGCTACGGATGAACTGGAATAAATGAGTCCAAACTTTTCCATGTCCAGTTCCAACACGACGTTTGGTCCAAACTAACAAAGGGGTCTCATTTAGTGTGGTGCCTCTGGAACCTTCTAAAAGGTTCTAGGTTCTCCTCCACCTCCTCTCACGACACAACACAATGTCCTCCACCATCATCATCCTCCATGGAGACTCCTGCTGACCTCCTCTGTCCAGCCCCCTAACAAACTACAAGAGGCTCAGAGCCCATCCTTGGTGCAGTCCCACCTCCAGCGTCCACCACTCCTCCTGCTCTCTCACATATCCTGTCCTCTCACGTACTCCCTGCCCCTCAGACCTCCTCATGAAACACATAGAAGACTTTTTCAGGTCAAATGTAACGGTTAGCCTTTCTGAAGCGTGTCTGCGCTCCAACCACATCGTTGTTAAATGTACGAAGGCCTGACCATCAGGCGCGGTCGCCGTCCACGCCATCATTCACACCAACGCAATAACGCAGTAATGGGAGGAGCCTTTGTTTGAGTGTCGGGCTCATGGACATTTGGATAAAACGCCACCGTTTCCGTCTCCATGTAAACAGGAAGAACAACTATTTGAGGAGGGTGAGGTCACAGCTCCACGCCGCTCAAGGCTTTACAGTGTCAGCGTGATGGCCACACCCACACAGGAAAACATCAACAGTTCTGTCAGAACATCTAGTTCTGTTCTCCACAGACGTGAACGGTTGAGTTTGAACAGTTACTCAACCATCTGCTAGCCTGACATGCTAACTACAGATTTTTTGCAGATCCTGTGTTCAAGGATTATTTTCAAGATTTTGTCGCCTGAACTTTTGTTTTGTTTCTTTTTTAAATGCAAAGAACTTGATTTTCCGTTTTTGGTTTTAAAGGGCGTGGTGGAGACCTGAGGTGTAGGCGTAGGCGTAGGCACCGCGAGGCCTAGTTGGATGAAAATGGCAATCAGCTGATCAGCCTCGCTTGAGGCCGGTTGCACGCATGTACACGCACACCAGGCGTTAGCAACCGCGGCTCCAAACATCGCACACTTAACCCTGAAAACACAAAGCTCGCAATTTATGACACCAGTAGGGACAAAATGAGGATTTCTTCAACCGGAAAAGGTTCAGCACAATGACCTTATCACCCGCTTCAAACAGAATCACCCCGAGGCCAGGAACATCGCCAGTCCAGAAGCTAACGTTAGCAGAGCGGCTAAAGCTAGCGGGAGAACAGAGCCATCGGTATCAGCTGATCCAACTTTATATAAATCGGTGATGGACCAAAATAAATACAATCGGTGAATCTGTAGTGTAAACGGGGAAAAGTTATTTACTGTGATGTTGATGAAACCAGAAGGGAAGAAATCACCTGTGAAGGTTAAACGTGGGTCACATGACCTCCAGGCTATGGCTACGACGGAGCTGGAGGGTTTTCATGGTGGGAGAGTTGTTCAGGGTTTTTTATTAGGATAAACAGTAAAGATATGTTAAAAATAAACCCAAATCACGAGTAGTGTTACATCGTAGCAGAGAAAACGTACAAGTTGTCGTAGTTAGCATCATTTTCTGCTTCACAGTTAAATCTTTTGCTACGTTTCTCTCTCACAGGGCCGTTTGTCTTGAAATAGAAAGTAATTGTTTTAAAATCGAAGATTCACATTTGTAACATGAGCAGAAAACAAAGGGACCCTCGGTATCGGACCGACACTGAGGGTCGTCACGAGTTTGTTACGAGACTCGAGTCCGACTCCATGAAGAATACTTAACCTGTCATAAAGTCAGATTGTACGAGAGCAGCTCACGATGGTTAAAACCTTTAACAAACAGAACCCCAGGCCGGTTTCAACGGGCCTAACGGGAACCACTGGGCCAGGCTCCGCGGTTGGAGAGTTCTGGTACCGGCGAGAAGCGGCCCGTCTCTGACTGTGGACCTTCTCTCTTGTTGTGGCTGATCTGGCTGGCCCTCTGTCAGCCGTCTGTTATTTCGGTAACAGAGATCCCGGTCCAGGCGGTGGAATGTCCAGCTGTCTGACGTCGGTATAATACTAGATTTTAATTTCCAGCGCCTCTCCTCTTGTGGAGATGATGGGCCGCTACGGTTCTGACCGGCAGACAACTGATGAGCCATTACGGTTCTATTGTGACACAGCAGAACGGTACTGTGTCCTCTGGAATTACTGCGTTCAAAATACTCAAAGATGTATCCTTTAACTGAAGTACCAGGATCAAAAACAAGGATGTAATATTCACTCTGAAGAGTTAATATTCTCCTCCGTTACATCTGTACCACAATCATCTGCACCTGAGAGTAACTCACGCATACCTGCACTATTCTATACCTGCAGACACACCTGTCTGAGTAGGAACAATAATTAAGTTTAAAAGGAGCTGGAGATGTGAAGAAATAAAACATGCCTGGAAGAGGACATCTCTGCACACTGACCCCAGACATAGCGAGGAGGCTGTAGGGACTCCTGTAAGACTCTCCCAGGTTCACGGCTGGGGAACTGAGGCTTTTAATCGAATTACTTAGTTAAAGATTACATTTTTGTGAATAGTTTGAATTAAAGACATTATTTTCATTTGGCATCTCAATTTTCTATTTTCTTTAAAGGATGTTAATATTCTCCATTTAATGGGGAATATCGACTTCTGCCCTCCAGGAGGGGGGGGGGGGGGGGTTTAAGAGTCCCTCCTTCTGAACAGGAAGGTCCGAAGAACTCCTTCATCACCAGTCCATCCGGTCACTGAACCAGAATCCGTGTCCTGACGCCTGAGATCTGATCCACATGGACGGTTCTTCCTGGTTGTCCGGTGTGTCTTAATGTTTACTAGCACTTTTATTTTAAATGACGATAATCCTTTCATCGTTTTCAGAACCCCCCCACCCTTCATCCTTACATCCACTTCTTTCTGACATTTAGGACTTTGAGATCTGATCCAAATGTAAAGTGAGTTATAAATTAAAAGTATTATTATTATTATGATATTTAGTAATAAAAAAGGTTCAATATTTGTTACATACAGTAATATAAGATTTAGTGTGAATCAGAGCTTATTTATGTTTCCATCATATCAAAATCACTTTAATCAAATTAGCTTAGCATCAATCATCTGGTCAATAATTCATTGGCTCCATTTTTCGTCTCAAATCACTTTTTTCTCAACATTTTTCTCATTTCCTTTCGGTTACTTGCCCTCTTCAGCGGCGGGTGGGCACACACCCCACTCCAGAATCACCCCTTTATTCTCAGAGAAGCAGAAAAGGGAAAAGGAAACCAAACCGGAACAAATCAAACCAACGAACGAAACCTTCAGACCTCCAGTCTCCACTTTTGGTCCTAAAGACACTCTTTGGTTTTAATTAGAATAATGATCCTGTATTTTGCTTCTATTTATGTTGCTACAAAAATGCTTTCCTATTTATACATAACATAATATGTTTTGTAAATCATGCTGCTGTTGCCGTAAACTTTTTCGATGTGGAATTACATTTGTTAAATTTCAGACACATTTTAACAAACACAAATTTATATCCCTTAATTTTAAATATCTGCCAAGTGACTCACTACATTGAAAAGTTCACTGCAAAGATTGTCTTCAGGTCATGTGACTGTAAAAACCTCGGCCTCCACTCAGATGGTGAGTGGCTGTCCTCCACGATTTCATGGACTCCACTTATCCTCTGCATGCTGCAGGTTTCCAGACCATCATTGATCCACCTCCATGCTTCACTGTGGGTAGGATGCGCTTATCAGAATCCTCCTCCATATACATTGATCCGTAGAGCCCAGAAGTTTGTCTGCTTTCATCGCTCCACAGAACTTCTGGGTCTGATCTAGATTCGGTTCTGGCCTACTGAAGAGACTTTTCTTATGATTTCGGGCCAACAAGTGGTGGAAGTGTCGAAGTTTCACGGCGTCAATTTTGGCCTCAATTGTGAAAAACTACGGCTAACGCTAGCATAGCTCCTGCACCTTTAATGCAAAACTTCACTTCTTCACCAACACCCTCTATCGAAAACGCTAAAAGTACAACTGAAACCAGCATTTGTCATGCTAGCAGTTATCCTTCCACAGAAACATTCATTAATTAGCGAACAGGGAAACGGAAAGGGCTAAGCTTAATTAGCAAAATAACAGATCTGGTACAGAAAATGCTACGAGCCTTAAGCTAATCACAGAAAAACTAGGCTATTTAGATAAATGTGATTCATGTAAGATAGAAAACCACTAGAATAAAATAAACTGTAGTTTTTTTTTATCTCCTGTCAAATAACCTGTTAAGTCAACATAAACATATAAACCCAAACTAATGACTAAGCTGGCTACCGACACAAAAATCTAAACTAGTTAGTTAAATAAAAAAGAGCTGACTACCAGCCTAAAGTTAGCTACTTGTATAAATCTCTAAAACAAACTTTGGAGATAAAATGTTAACCTTCATAGACTTTATGATTATTGCTACATGGCTATCTGAAGCTAACAGCACATATCTCTCCTGGAACTTCATTTAAAGCGTTTTAAGTCAACGTTCATAAACTATTACCATGTCCGCGGGATGATTTAAATATCATGTTCTCAGTTTGTGAGCTTTTCCCTCACAAATGAGCTTTTATAAGAAAAATAAAGTTGTTGATGTTGTTGGTTGAAGCTAATTACTCGTGAATTACGTAAACTACGTAGCTAATGTTAGCCAACACTTTATGACGTTTACTTTTAATGTTAATAAACTATCGAAACGTTATTGGTATTGTATTCTAGTTCATTTTGGTGTTTTTTGCGGAGAAAATTTAGATTTTTAAGAAGGTAAACTTCGAGAGGCGCAGAAAACTTTTCCGACAGCAGTTAGAAGGATCCGTCTAACTCCTGACAACGACACATGATTATCTGCCCACCGGTGGTTATTTTACAGCTTAACCAGGAAAAACGTTTCCGTACAAACTCGGCTTTATCGAAAACTTCTAAATAAAAACAATTTTCTGTATTTAAATTAGAGTATTTTCAAGTAGACTAATCGTAAACATGCAGCATTCCAGCAGCATCCAGCAGTTGGACGGAGCCCAGAGCTCAGAGCTCAGACCGCAGGCTCAAGTTTAGGATTTATTTCTTACCTTTGTTCTTTGCCTTCCTCTCATTTGCTCCGGGCAGATTTCGACTCTGTCTCCTATCCTAATGGTTCATATCCAGACTACCAGCAGATCTTCGCCCAAGAAAATCCTGAATTCCTCTGATTTCTTGCGGTATTCTCGTCTCCCGTGCCGCACAGTCGGTCTACGGTTCGACTCCCTGATGATGGACGAGAGCAAACAGCAGTCAGACAAAGATCCTCTCCGAGGTCTGATCCGACAGAGGCCTCACTGTCACACTCAAAGATCCTCTCCTAGTCGGATTCGACAGAGACATCACACTCAGCCTCAAAACCAAAGGCCCCATTTCCGGGGAGAGGCCACCACGATGCAGGTACGGTGGCCCAGAGGCGAAAACAAATAATACATATTGGAAAAAGTCATACAAAATTATGAATTTAAATAATTTTATACAAATATAAATGTATATATAATAAGTCCATGCTTATTTTATTTATCTGCTATTTATTTATTTTAAAATACAAGTTTGATCATATTACTTAATCATTATGTTTTTAGTTGATAATGTAACGTATCAACAGATATATTGTTGTATATTAATGGAAACAAATGACCCGCTGAGGCAATCCCTAAACGGAACAAACGAATGAAGAAGAACGTAATAAATACATTATTTCCGGGAAAGAAAAAAGATTCTTGACAGAGAATAGAATTTGGAAAACCCTTGTGTAACTATGACAAAGAGGATTATGTTTGTTTCTGTCTCTGGGCGGATTTATGCAACAAAAAAGGAATATGAAATAGATGTAACCCATTGCCTAGAATGATAGAATTATACGTTCATAAACATGCTGTTATTCGTAGGCAATGATTTACATTTACTTCATCAGGTTTATGTTGGGGGTTCTGAGCCACCATAAATAAACTTGTAAACATATATTGATGATGTCAGAGGTAAGAGGCAGAATCGTTCCTGAATTCATATAAGGAAATAGAAAGTCTTGTATATAATTCATTCTCTGTTTATACATGCAGACATATCCGACTGCGTGGAGTTCTAGGAACCAACCTTTAAATCCACAAATACAATAGTTCTATTACAAAAACAAGCCATATCCTTCTGCCCTCGCTGATACACTGCCTCCATAAGTTTCAGCTGAAATGGATGGATTTGGGATAAAATAATCCAAATAATGTTCAGATTGAAATAAATGTCACGTCCAGTCAGCGTGAAAAAGTTTTATTTTAATGCAAGACAAAAAACACCAGAAAAGAATACAGAGGAGATTCATTTCTGTCGTCGCAGCAAAACTATGGAATAATTCCAACATTTATTGAAAAAAATGTCATTTGATTTGGATTTTCAGGATAAAGACTGATTTTTTTTTTCTGATTTTTGAAATCGGAAGGTTTTTTTGCTTCGCTGAGGAGTTTATGTTTCTGCCCCACTGCATCATTTTATCTGTTTGTTTGTTTGTTTGTGGACAAGATTACTGAGAACCTACTGGACAGTTTGGTTTTTGCGTATGCTATACATGATTAGCATTTAAAATAACACAAAACCAAAAAATAAGCCGTTAGGAGCGCTGATGCGGAGGGTTTGTGTTCTCTGAGAACTTTTTCTAGTTCTAGAAAAAGTGTCGTTTTTTGTGTTTTGGGATTGAAGCTCACACAAACATGATGATGGTAGGCGGGGCTTATAAAAGCGTTTTGCTTCATTCACACTGACCTTAACTGTTGTAAATAATGATAATAGTTATGGTATCATGTATGATGACTGAATAAATGAAATAAACTCATTGTTTACTTCACTACGATACAAAAGATGTTTTATTTGTGTTTCGTGTGTCGGGTCGGCGCTCGCCGCCGCACTTTCAGTTTGTACATTCTCAAGAAGGTTTCTCATCTTGTGAATTTCTTTTTTTCTTTTTGTAATTTTGCTTTCAAAATTTTAAAGAAATGCAGGGATTTCCAGATGTCCCTCTCCCCAGCAACACTTTGCGGCAGCGGCGTTCCCAGGGCAGGATCATAAAGGAACGATCACAGTGAAGTTATTCCTGACTTTTAAATCACTGAGAGAATGTAATTGTTCATTCTTACTGAAGGGTGTTCAAATCTGCTTTAAACATTTATTTATACATCTAACGATCCTTGAAACGTCAATCCAGTTCTTCCGTCTGATACTGAAGATTTGTCTCGAGTGTTTTCCACGTTTGTCATGAATAGCTGGTCTTCTGAAAGGCGGTCGGAGTGACACCTCCTTCATTTCTCCTCCTCTCCGCTTCCGGTCGCTGCAGACAAATCTACAAGCTCTTATTTTGAAGTCAAACCTAAAAGTGGAATATGCGCCCCCTGGTGGAGATTAACGGAACATCACGTGACTACTATTAACACGCCCACTACTGCTACGTTAAAAGTGTCAACAATAACAACCAGAACATTATGACCATCGGCATCTTTAGAAGCTTCTGAACATTTGGACCAACATGTAAATCAATAAAACCGTCAGAGAGAAAAAACTGATTCCGTCTGATTTAATCCATTATTTTGGAGTAAAAGCTTTCAAATGGAGGCTGATGAGGCATTATGTTGGATTTCCTGTTTCTCGGGGCGTCTCTGAAGCATAAGTTTACGTCCACCAGCCTCCATAGACGTGACGCTGAGATGATGTCGGAACAGAAACCTGAACCACGTCTCTGAATAAATGACAAAATAAAAAATCAATGAAAGTAATTGTGCGTGGTTCTGACGGTGTCTCCCTCTCAGCCAAAGTCAGCTGGGATAGGCTCCAGCCCCGCGGTGACCTGTGACAGTGGAATGCAGAATCATCTTGAACAGAGGAGATAGAAGGAGAGAAACTGCTACAGGAGACGTTTGAAGTGCTCAATTTATTGGACTCGCTGTAAAATATTCAAAACAAAAGTAGCGAAGCAGCTGAAGGCGTCTTCTGTCAGTCACAGGAACCGCCTTGGTCCTTCAGCAAGAACCGGTTCAAACGCCGGTGAAGGTCTTCTTCACACACACACGCTGAAACAAACATTCTCACACACTGTATAAAATCGTCCCAGAGGAGGGTCTCAGGCGTGACGCATCACGGCGGGGGCCGGAGGCCCCACAAACACCTTTCACCACAGGTTCCCGTTTCTACGGAAACGTTCGCACGCCATCGCAGCGCACGGATCCCAGACCGCCCCCTCAGGGTTCTGTTAGATCGGTGCTGAAGAACTGTTGTTACTGTTATCGCTGTAATAAAAGACGGAGAGGCTGCATTCTGGGGGCTCACCACTAGAGGTCACCGCGTCCTTCAGACTGGAGTTTTGTTGCTGCGTAGACGCCAAACGCCATCGACGTGTTTTCGCCGCTCGACTCGTTCGATAAAGCAAGAACTCAAACGTTTCTGTCCACCGTCTGACACGGTCATCAAAGATCAAACACGACCGCCGCTTCCTTTCTGCCGCAACGTAAAACTTTTCTGCAGCGATTCAGAAGTAAGAAACTTTCAACAGTAAAAGACTGTAAAATAGAAAACAGCATAACGCCGTAATACATGCGGATCATTCTGTTAAATAAAGAGGCAGTAAATAACTTTAGCATCAGGATATGTGGAAAACAAACATTTGGTGAATTAAAGGAACAATCCCAAAGTGTTACAAGTCCTTACCGTAAAAATGTTATTCTGTCTAATCGACAGATTTTCATGGATGGAAAACTTATTTCTTGCTTGAGTTTAAATTTTGCGAGAGAGAATTTGAGACCGCTGGCATCGACTCAACTCCGGCCCGCCGTGAACGCAGCCTCGGAGCCGGGCCGGCTACTGGAGTTCTGTTGGATGTTGGAACTAAGCGGCGGCGTTGTCACGGCGTAGAGGCGGGGAAGAGGTCAAGCGACGACCCACCGATCCAACCAAAAAATGGTACCAATCGAAAACCTGACCCGAGTTCCTCGACACCTTCTGGGCCGCCGACTTTCAACGCCAGAACCTCCTCCGACAGGAAACACGTCCAGCTAAAAGGTTGTGATGGATCCGTGTCAACGTCACCGTGAAGAAGCCTCGCGGCGAGAACACGGCGGTCATCAACAATCATCAAACGCCCACAGGTGCAACAAAAGGAATAATATAAAAACCCACCAACACTCACAACAACAACAACAACAACAACAAAAAATGTCCTGATGCCAAACATCCGACAAAATAAAAGCGTGAATAATGACGGCAGCAGAGAATAAAGAGTTCTGCTGCGTCACAGAGGAGTTAGTAGAAGCTACGCTCACGTCTTCATGGCCTCACCTGAGCGGGTTCACCTGGGAGAACGCCTCCTGTCGTTTGAAACCCGCAGCAGAGAGCAGCAGCTGATTGTGTCTCTGTGTGACTGTTACTCGTCTCCTGGTTTGTTTTTGTCTCGTTGGACGTTTCCTGTGTCTTTGAAGTCATTGTGTAGTTTTTTTCTTATTTCTCCACTCTGTCATCCTATTGGTCGACTCCAAACCAGGGCGGGAGCAATGTGAAGGAAATTCTAACACGCTGAACGTTTACGACTGGTTCTGTGGAGGGCCCTGATGATGATTGATGATGTCATACTTAGAGACAAAACTGTCTGTCACCTCCACCTTCTGGCCTGATGGAGGGAATTTGTCAACAATGACCGGATGGTGTTAAAATCAGGCAACCAGATATATTTTGATATCTGTGGTTGTTTCCTGTGTCTGTGGTTGTTTTTTGTGTCTGTGGTTGTTTCCTGTGTCTGTGGTTGTTTCCTGTGTCTGTGGTTGTTTCCTGTGTTTCTGTGGTTGTGTCCTGTGTCTGTGGTTGTGTCCTGTGTCTGTGGTTGTTTTCTGTGTCTGTGTCTGTTTCCTGTGTCTGTGGTTGTTTGCTGTGTCTGTGTCTGTTTCCTGTGTCTGTGGTTGTTTCCCGTGTCTGTGGTTGTTTCCTGTGTCTGGTTGTTTCCTGTGTCTGTGGTTGTTTCCTGTGTCTGTGGTTGTTTGCTGGGTCTGTGTCTGTTTCCTGTGTCTGTGGTTGTTTCCTGTGTCTGTGGTTGTTTCCTGTGCCTGTGGTTGTTTTCTGTGTCTGTGGTTGTTTTCTTTCTCTGTGTTTGTTTTCTGTGTCTGTGGTTGTTTCCCGTGTCTGTGGTTGTTTCCTGTCTCTGTGGTTGTTTCCTGTCTCTGTTGTTGTTTCCCGTGTCTGTGGTTGTTTCCCGTGTCTGTGGTTGTTTCCTGTGTCTGTGGTTGTTTCATGTGTCTGTGGTTGTTTCCTGTGTCTGTGGTTGTTTCCTGTGTTTCTGTGGTTGTTTTCTGTGTCTGTGTCTGTTTCCTGTGTCTGTGGTTGTTTTCTGTGTCTGTGTCTGTTTCCTGTGTCTGTGGTTGTTTGCTGTGTCTGTGTCTGTTTCCTGTGTCTGTGGTTGTTTTCTGTGTCTGGTTGTTTCCTGTGTCTGTGGTTGTTTGCTGTGTCTGTGGTTGTTTCCTGTGTCTGTGGTTGTGTCCTGTGTCTGTGGTTGTGTCCTGTGTCTGTGGTTGTGTCCTGTGCCTGTGGTTGTTTGCTGTGTCTGTGGTTGTTTGCTGTGTCTGTGGTTGTTTCCTTTGTCTGTGGTTGTGTCCTGTGTCTGTGGTTGTTTTCTGTGTCTGTGGTTGTTTTCTGTGTCTGTGGTTGTTTCCTGTGTCTGTGGTTGTTTCCTGTGTCTGTGGTTGTTTCCTGTGCCTGTGGTTGTTTTCTGTGTCTGTGGTTGTTTTCTTTCTCTGTGTTTGTTTTCCGTGTCTGTGGTTGTTTCCTGTCTCTGTGGTTGTTTCCTGTGTCTGTGGTTTTTTCCTGTGTCTGTGGTTGTTTCCTGTGTCTGTGGTTGTTTCCTGTGTTTCTGTGGTTGTGTCCTGTGTCTGTGGTTGTGTCCTGTGTCTGTGGTTGTTTTCTGTGTCTGTGTCTGTTTCCTGTGTCTGTTGTTGTTTGCTGTGTCTGTGTCTGTTTCCTGTGTCTGTGGTTGTTTCCCGTGTCTGTAGTTGTTTCCTGTGTCTGGTTGTTTCCTGTGTCTGTGGTTGTTTCCCTTTGTCTGTGGTTGTTTCCTGTGTCTGTGTTTGTTTCCTGTCTCTGTGGTTGTTTCCTGTGTCTGTGGTTGTTTCCTGTGTCTGTGGTTGTTTCCTGTGTCTGTGGTTGTTTCCTGTGTCTGTGGTTGTTTCCTGTGTCTGTGGTTGTTTCCCGTGTCTGTGGTTGTTTCCTGTGTCTGTGGTTGTTTCCTGTGTCTGTGGTTGTTTCCTGTGTCTGTGGTTGTTTCCTGTGTCTGTGGTTGTTTCCCGTGTCTGTGGTTGTTTCCTGTGTCTGTGGTTGTTTCCTGTGTCTGTGGTTGTTTCCTGTGTCTGTGGTTGTTTCCTGTGTCTGTGGTTGTTTCCCGTGTCTGTGGTTGTTTCCTGTGTCTGTGGTTGTTTCCCGTGTCTGTGGTTGTTTCCTGTGTCTGTGGTTGTTTCCCGTGTCTGTGGTTGTTTCCTGTGTCTGTGCTCTGATCTGAGGTAGCGGCCCACAGGTGGACCTGTGGGCCCGAGGCCGATGGAGAGTTCAGATCAGGCGCCCTTCATCACTAACAGTAAATAAACTCTTTGTTGTTGTTGTCGTCTTTGATGATTGTAGCTCTGAACAAAAAAAAAACTATTCAAAACATTTAGTTAGTTTAGTGAAGTGAAGAAAATAAAGAAGCACTAAATCAAAAAGGCAGAATTCTCCCTCCAGCGGTTCTGTTCATGATTACGGAGTCGGATCCACGTCACTGGAGAAACAGGAAATCTAAAGGTTCTGCCTGTAAATTTAAAGTTATGTCTGCGAGTAAATGGAATAAAATAAAGAGAAGTAAGTTTGTAATGGTGACTAATCCGGTGAAAATAAGACTGGTTGAGTTTACGTTAGCTTAGCATGTGTCCTTTATAGGCCAGCAGAGATCTCCCTACCTACAATGACACTCGGCTAACTAGCTTAGCTTTCTGTGTTTGTGTGTTAGCATAATGGCGAAGAAGACGACGGCTGACTTACAGTTTACAGATAAATAACTAAATAAATGGACCTGGATCTAGATCCATAGACTAGATCCTAGAACCTAGATCCTAGATCCTAGATCCTAGATCCTGGAACCTAGATCCTAGAACCTAGATCCTAGAACCTAGATCCTGGAACCTAGATCCTAGTACCTAGATCCTGGAACCTAGATCCTAGAACCTAGATCCTAGAACCTAGATCCTAGAACCTAGATCCTAGATCCTAGATCCTAAAACCTAGATCCTGGAACCTAGATCCTAGAACCTAGATCCTAGAACCTAGATCCTGGAACCTAGATCCTGGAACCTAGATCCTAGAACCTAGATCCTAGATCCTAGAACCTAGATCCTGGAACCTAGATCCTAGAACCTAGATCCTAGATCCTAGAACCTAGATCCTAGAACCTAGATGTCCCGGCGTTTGAAAGACGTCCTTTATAAGAAATGGATTAGAAAATATTATTAGTAATAATTCTGTCTTTATTCATTCAGTTGAATATTACATTCAATATAGATAATTAGTTTAAAGATCGGTTGGATTTACATTCCTTAGTTGGGAACTTTTCACATTGTTGGCTTTTATGTCACTGTTGTCTAAAAGCGACATAAAGAAAGAAACGATGAATGAGATTCCTGACGGTTATGGATTACAGGAGACCCGTGTTCTACCTGGATCTCCGGGTTTCTTTATCGCGTTGATTATTTTATTTTATTTGGCACACTCCAGACTCCGTAGCGACAGCCGTGACACTGAAGCGGTTTCTGCTAGCAAACATGAAAGAAGCGACATGGCTTTGATGTTTGGTAGCAGATTCAACCTCATCAGAGTTTCTGTGTTAATAAGAGGCAGAGACGCCGGAGTAGATTTGGTTTCTACACTCATCGGTGAGACTCGGCGGCGGCGGCGGCGCGGCGGTCTACACGTTGATGGCGTGGGCGTGCTTCTTGCACAGAGGTTTGTCTTTCTTGGAGTAGAAGGGTTGACCCTCCAGGTTCACGTTGCAGACCTGCAGGAGGAAGAGAACAGCACATGTTTCTGCAGTACTGAAGAACTGATTCAAGGTGGGAACGGTTCAAAGTTCTGGTTCTGGTGCGGGTTCTGGTTCTTACCGCGCAGACGAAGCAGGTGTCATGCCAAGTGTGACCCAGAGCCTCGATGAACTTGTCACCAGCTTCAACCGGGAAGTCACAACCGTGACACTTGGTGCTGAAGAGAGCCACGTAATCTGACAGGGAGACAGAGACGCGTCATGACATCACAGAGACACGTCATGACATCACAGAGACACGTCATGACATGACAGAGACACGTCATGACATCACAGAGACACGTCATGACATCACAGAGACACGTCATGACATCACAGACACGTCATGACCTCACAGAGACACGTCATGACCTCACAGAGACACGTCATGACATCACAGAGACACGTCATGACATCACAGAGACACGTGATGACATCATAGAGACACGTCATGACATCACAGAGACACGTCATGACATCACAGAGACACGTCATGACATCACAGAGACACGTGATGACATCATAGAGACACGTCATGACATCACAGAGACACGTCATCACCTCACAGAGACACGTCATGACATCACAGAGACGCGTCATGACATCACAGAGACACGTGATGACATCACAGAGACACGTCATGACATCACAGAGACACGTGATGACCTCACAGAGACACGTCATGACATCACAGAGACACGTCATGACATCACAGAGACACGTGATGACATCACAGAGACACGTCATGACATCACAGAGACACGTGATGACCTCACAGAGACACGTGATGACATGACAGAGACACGTGATGACATCACAGAGACGCGTCATGACATCACAGAGACACGTCATGACCTCACAGAGACACGTGATGACATCACAGAGACACGTCATGACATGACAGAGACACGTCATGACATCACAGAGACACGTCATGACCTCACAGAGACACGTCATGACCTCACAGAGACACGTGATGACATCACAGAGACACGTCATGACATGACAGAGACACGTCATGACATCACAGAGACACGTGATGACATCACAGAGACACGTCATGACATCACAGAGACACGTCATGACATCACAGACACGTCATGACCTCACAGAGACACGTCATGACCTCACAGAGACACGTCATGACCTCACAGAGACACGTCATGACATCACAGAGACACGTGATGACATCACAGAGACACGTGATGACATCATAGAGACACGTCATGACATCACAGAGACACGTCATCACCTCACAGAGACACGTCATGACATCACAGAGACGCGTCATGACATCACAGAGACACGTGATGACATCACAGAGACACGTCATGACATCACAGAGACACGTGATGACCTCACAGAGACACGTCATGACATCACAGAGACACGTCATGACATCACAGAGACACGTGATGACATCACAGAGACACGTCATGACATCACAGAGACACGTGATGACCTCACAGAGACACGTCATGACATGACAGAGACACGTGATGACATCACAGAGACGCGTCATGACATCACAGAGACACGTCATGACCTCACAGAGACACGTGATGACATCACAGAGACACGTCATGACATGACAGAGACACGTCATGACATCACAGAGACACGTGATGACCTCACAGAGACATGTCATGACATGACAGAGACACGTAATGACCTCACAGAGACATGTCATGACATGACAGAGACACGTGATGACATCACAGAGACGCGTCATGACATCACAGAGACACGTCATGGCCTCACAGAGACACGTGATGACATCACAGAGACACGTCATGACATGACAGAGACACGTCATGACATCACAGACACGTCATGACCTCACAGAGACACGTCATGACATCACAGAGACACGTCATGACATCACAGAGACACGTGATGACATCATAGAGACACGTCATGACATCACAGAGACACGTCATCACCTCACAGAGACACGTCATGACATCACAGAGACGCGTCATGACATCACAGAGACACGTGATGACATCACAGAGACACGTCATGACATCACAGAGACACGTGATGACCTCACAGAGACACGTCATGACATCACAGAGACACGTCATGACATCACAGAGACACGTGATGACATCACAGAGACACGTCATGACATCACAGAGACACGTGATGACCTCACAGAGACACGTCATGACATGACAGAGACACGTGATGACATCACAGAGACGCGTCATGACATCACAGAGACACGTCATGACCTCACAGAGACACGTGATGACATCACAGAGACACGTCATGACATGACAGAGACACGTCATGACATCACAGAGACACGTCATGACCTCACAGAGACACGTCATGACCTCACAGAGACACGTGATGACATCACAGAGACACGTCATGACATGACAGAGACACGTCATGACATCACAGAGACACGTGATGACATCACAGAGACACGTCATGACATCACAGAGACACGTCATGACATCACAGACACGTCATGACCTCACAGAGACACGTCATGACCTCACAGAGACACGTCATGACCTCACAGAGACACGTCATGACATCACAGAGACACGTGATGACATCACAGAGACACGTGATGACATCATAGAGACACGTCATGACATCACAGAGACACGTCATCACCTCACAGAGACACGTCATGACATCACAGAGACGCGTCATGACATCACAGAGACACGTGATGACATCACAGAGACACGTCATGACATCACAGAGACACGTGATGACCTCACAGAGACACGTCATGACATCACAGAGACACGTCATGACATCACAGAGACACGTGATGACATCACAGAGACACGTCATGACATCACAGAGACACGTGATGACCTCACAGAGACACGTCATGACATGACAGAGACACGTGATGACATCACAGAGACGCGTCATGACATCACAGAGACACGTCATGACCTCACAGAGACACGTGATGACATCACAGAGACACGTCATGACATGACAGAGACACGTCATGACATCACAGAGACACGTGATGACCTCACAGAGACATGTCATGACATGACAGAGACACGTAATGACCTCACAGAGACATGTCATGACATGACAGAGACACGTGATGACATCACAGAGACGCGTCATGACATCACAGAGACACGTCATGGCCTCACAGAGACACGTGATGACATCACAGAGACACGTCATGACATGACAGAGACACGTCATGACATCACAGACACGTCATGACCTCACAGAGACACGTCATGACATCACAGAGAAAAGGGATGACATGACAGAGACACGTCATGACCTCACAGAGACACGTCATGACCTCACAGAGACACGTGATGACATCACAGAGACACGTCATGACATCACAGACACGTCATGACCTCACAGAGACACTAGAGACAGGGGAACATCTTCGTACCTTTCTCACAGTACGGTTCTCCGTCCTCCATGTGGAAGAGACTGTTTCCAAAGGGTTTGCTGCAGGCGGCGCACACGAAGCAGGTGGTGTGCCATGTCTGCCGTAAGGCATGCATCACTTCCTGTAACAAACGACGGGACATAATGAAAGGAAGATGAGGGGCGGCGTCGGTTCATTAACGAGTCGGACATCAGGGGTCAGAGGTCGACCACCTCTCCGCAGAGAAGTCTTCCTCGCAGTCAGGCGGTAACAGGAAGTCGTTTGGTGTGCGTCTGTGACGGACGCAGGCGTTGAGTTTCTGCCCGCAGGATCACGTACAAAGTCAACGTCACAATATTTGTGTCAGGTACAACATTTGATTGAATTATTTATTAATTAATTCAATAAAAAAATGTCATTTAAGTGTTGAGATTCACCAAACGCCACATCGTCCAGGTGCTATTAATAGTTATACAGGTGGACAGGTGGACAGGTGGACAGGTGAACAGGTGGACAGGTGGAGAGGTAGACAGATGTTACAGATGAACAGGTGGACCAGTGAACAGGTAGACAGGTGAATAGGTGTACAGATGACTAGGTATGCAGGTGGACAGGTGGACAGGTGGACAGGTGGACAGGTGGGGCGTCTTACCCCCATGATCTTGGTGCTGCAGCGGGCACAGGTGGGGGCGAAGAACTCCTCGTAACACTTCTCGCAGTAGACGCTATTCTGCTCCTCCACAAAGCTGACATCAGCCAGAGACACGTGGCAGTAGTGGCAGTTAAACTCCTCGGGGTGCCAGGACCGACCGAGGGCCACCAGGAAGGGGCCCCTGGAGACAACAACAGGTTGATCAGGTGACATCTCGCGATGAGGAAGACAACATCGCTCGAGGGAGGAAGAAGCGGTGAATTACCTGATGACGCCGTTGCAGGTTGAACACAGAGGCGTACGGCTGCTGGCTGCAAACCTCTCCGCCCTTTGGGCCACACCCCTCGCCACAGGAGAGAAAGGGGCGGGGCTCAGGGTAACGTGAGCAGGACTGGGGGCTATGGGTGTGGCAGAAGAGGGGTTGGGGATGTATGCTGGGGGAGGAGGGGCAGCCTGGGGCAGCGCTTGCACTTTGATGGAGGTGCTGGTCGTCTTGCCGGGGTCAAACTTATCTGCAAAGTTGGGGTCGGCCACCCAGGGGGGTCTGTTCATGGAGGCAGGGGCAGCCAGAGCCGGGGCGGGGGCCGGGGCCGGGGCGGGGGCCGGGTGGTGGGGCGGAGCTGCTACTGGAGCAGGAGGTGGAGCTGCAGCATGAGATGAAGAGCAGAATGAGTTTGCAGCACATCAGGAGGTGAAAACAGTTCAAACCAGTTCTCAGGTGTTCTCACCTGGATGAGAGGGGTAGATACAGGCGCTGCTGACCACCTTAGAAGGGGCGGAGCCAAGAGGGACCTGAATGGAGCTCTGCTGCGTAGGCGGGAACTGTTGCGTAGGGGGCTGCTGGTACTGCTGAGGGAGTGGCTGGTAGTGCTGAGGGGGCGGGGCTTGTGGGGCCTGATGCCCAGCAGGAGTCTGACTGTACGGAGGAAAGTTCAGAGTCTCTGACTGTTTCTGCCAGAAGTTACAGCAGAAACGTTCAGATCCTCAGCAGTAAACAGACATGTTTACTCACCTGAGCTCAGCACAGGTGAGTAAACAGACATGTTTACTCACCTGAGCTCAGCACAGGTGAGTAAACAGACATGTTTACTCACCTGAGATCAGCACAGGTGAGTAAACAGACATGTTTACTCAGACGATAAACCTTCTTTACAGAGTTTACATTTATATAAACCTGAAAACAAACATGACAGTCAAGATAAATAATAATAATAAAAATAATTATTATTATAATAATAATAGTAATAATAATAATTATAATAATAATAACAATTATAATAATGATGATAATAAAAATAACAATTATAATATTATTATTAATAATAATAATAAAAATAACAATTATAATATTATTATTAATAATAATAATAATAATAATAAAACATTTATAATAATTATAATTTTAATAATGATAATACTAATAATGATGATGATGATAATAATTATTATAAAATAATAATAATAATAATAACAATAATAATAATAATGATGATGATAATAATAATGGATGATAATAATGGATGATAATAATAATAATAATAATAATAATAATAGTAATAATAATAATAGTAATAATAGTAATAATGGATAATAATAATAATACTAATAATGATGATGATAATAATAATTATTATAAAATAATAATAACAATAATAATGATGATGATAATAATAATGGATGATAATAATAATAATAATAATAATAATAATAATAATAATAATAATAAAACATTTATAATAATTATAATTTTAATAATGATAATACTAATAATGATGATGATGATAATAATTATTATAAAATAATAATAATAATAATAACAATAATAATAATAATGATGATGATAATAATAATGGATGATAATAATGGATGATAATAATAATAATAATAATAATAATAATAGTAATAATAATAATAGTAATAATAGTAATAATGGATAATAATAATAATACTAATAATGATGATGATAATAATAATTATTATAAAATAATAATAACAATAATAATGATGATGATAATAATAATGGATGATAATAATAATAATAATAATAATAATAATAATAATAATAGTAATAATGGATAATAATAATAATAATAATAATAATAATGATGATAATAAGTTAGTTTAGTGAAAGTTAAACAGCAGACTGTTTGAACCAGTCTCCTCAGCAGAAGAGGAGATGAAGATGAAGATGATGACTGTTACTCTACAGTTACATGATCCTGAACTGATCAATGCAGCATCAGGGTTAGAGGTTCAATTTCCATTAAAAGTCACCCACTACAGATGAAGGCCTCAGTGTGCTTCAGATCAAAGTGTCCAGTACCTCCTGTAGAACCTGGACCTATTCACTGTGTGAACCTGGACTGTTTCTCTGTGTGAACCTGGACTGTTTCTCTGTGTGAACCTGGACTGTTTCTCTGTGTGAACCTGGACTGTTTCACTGTATGAACCTGGACTGTTTCTCTGTATGAACCTGGACTGTTTCTCTGTGTGAACCTGGACTGTTTCTCTGTGTGAACCTGGACTGTTTCTCTGTGTGAACCTGGACTGTTTCTCTGTGTGAACCTGGACTGTTTCTCTGTGTGAACCTGGACTGTTTCTCTGTGTGAACCTGGACTGTTTCACTGTGTGAACCTGGACTGTTTCAACGTTTGAACCTGGACTTTTTCTCTGTGTGAACCTGGACTGTTTCACTGTATGAACCTGGACTGTTTCTCTGTATGAACCTGGACTGTTTCTCTGTGTGAACCTGGACTGTTTCTCTGTGTGAACCTGGACTGTTTCTCTGTGTGAACCTGGACTGTTTCTCTGTGTGAACCTGGACTGTTTCTCTGTGTGAACCTGGACTGTTTCTCTGTGTGAACCTGGACTGTTTCACTGTGTGAACCTGGACTGTTTCAACGTTTGAACCTGGACTGTTTCTCTGTGTGAACCTGGACTTTTTCTCTGTGTGAACCTGGACTGTTTCTCTGTGTGAACCTGGACTGTTTCTCTGTGTGAACCTGGACTGTTTCACTGTGTGAACCTGGACTGTTTCACTGTGTGAACCTGGACTGTTTCAACGTTTGAACCTGGACTTTTTCTCTGTGTGAACCTGGACTGTTTCACTGTATGAACCTGGACTGTTTCTCTGTATGAACCTGGACTGTTTCTCTGTGTGAACCTGGACTGGCTGACTGAAGCACACAGAGACCTCGTTCCTCTCCTGGCGCTGGGAGGAAGTATGACATTAATGGCGGATGGTTTGTTATGTGGCGTAGAGCGGGGGGCAGCGTGAGGTGGATTGATCGCTGGCAGTGGGTGGACCGGACCGGACCGGACCGGTGTCGATACCTGGAGATTGCAGCTTTGCGCTGGAGGTTGTAACCAGCGGCAGACTGTCGCTTCAGGCTGCAGGTGTAGAAACAACAAAAGAAGTCACCGCCACAATATTCATTGTGAGGTCACCCAAAGACCTCCTCCTCCCTGAGGACCACCTACTGCTCCTTCCTGTTGTTGACATGGTTGGACCTTTAATCAGATCAGGTGGCGAACATCTAGCTGGTAAAGATGCTTCCCTCAGGAGGTCGGGGAGACCAAACCCAGAGTGAATCAAACACGACTCAGTCGGGCTGCGACCTGAGAGACCTAGTGGAGATAAAGTCCATCTCCTGTCTGGTTCACAAAGCTTCACATGATCACACCAACTCCAGACCGGAGAGTACTGCAAAGGTAGCATGTATGACCAAAAACCCCGCAACTAACCAACCAACTGATCAACCAACCAACTGATCAACCAACCAACCAACCAACCAACCAACCAACTGATCAACCAACCAACCAACTGATCAACCAACCAACTGATCATCCAACCAACCAACCAACCAACCAACTGATCAACAAACCAACTGATCAACCAACCAACCAACCAACCAACCAACCAACTGATCAACCAACCAACCAACCAACCAACCAACCAACCAACTGATCAACCAACCAACTGATCAACCAACCAACCAACCAACCAACTGATCAACCAACCAACTGATCAACCAAACAACCAACTGATCAACCAACCAACCAACCAACTGATCAAACAACCAACTGATCAACCAACCAACCATCAACCAGTCACAGAGGACGAGAAAAGGACTTGTTGGAGGACGGTGATCATGGAGATCATCTAAAGACAAGTTGTCAAAGGTCTCAGGATAGAAACTCCCAGAGGAAACATTTCTGTTACCAGTCATGATTTTATAAATAAGGATTATGGGGTTTATTTCTATTTCTGGTGTTGCCCCCCCCCTCAGGAAAAACTGTACTTTCTTTATGGGTGGATGAAGTGGGACCTATCGATTCTCGTCCAGTCACCGAACAGCAGACCCGGACGGAGCAGGTTTGGGAGGGGGGCTGTATTTCTGTCCAATCAGAGCGTTGGTGGTGGGGGCGGAGAGATGAGGGCGGAGAGATGACGGCGGAGGGCGGAGGGCGGAGGGAGGAGGGCGGATATCAATCGTACGTAATGGAGGGATGATTAAATAAGTGAGAGAGCTCCATCCATCAAGCAGGATGGAGGAGGGGTGGAGGATTAAAAGGTTTGTGGCTCCTCTCAGACGGATAAGATCCTCCGTCAGCAGAGATCAGCAGGACCGATCACCATGACGACCTCACAGCTCCGGTTCTTAGTTCCCGACCGTCATGAGACCACATCAGATCCTTCTGGTCCCAGACTACCTAACTACCTCACTAACTACCTCACTAACTACCTACCTCTCTAACTACCTCACTAACTACCAACCTACCTAACTACCTCACTAACTACCTCACTAACTACCTACCTCTCTAACTACCTCACTAACTACCTCACTAACTACCTACCTCTCTAACTACCTCACTAACTACCAACCTACCTAACTACCTCACTAACTACCTACCTCACTAACTACCTGCCTCTCTAACTACCTACCTCTCTAACTACCCCTCTAACTACCTCTCTAACTACCTCTCTAACTACCTCTCTAACTACCTCACTAACTACCTCTCTAACTACCTACCTCTCTAACTACCTACCTCTCTAACTACCTCTCTAACTACCTCACTAACTACCTATCTAACTACCTAACTACCTCACTAACTACCTCTCTAACTACCTCTCTAACTACCTACCTCTCTAACTACCTACCTCTCTAACTACCTCTCTAACTACCTCACTAACTACCTATCTAACTACTTAACTACCTCACTAACTACCTCTCTAACTACCTCTCTAACTACCTCTCTAACTACCTCTCTAACTACCTCACTAACTACCTCTCTAGAGGGCGGTCCAGAGGACAGGACCAGTATGATGTGGTTAGGTTCTGAGGGAGGTTGTTGGTGGAGCATGGACTCTGGTCCCTCTGACTCATCATCTGCCCTGAAGCTCCCCCTGCTGGTGCCTCCAGATCCAACCAGGGCAGATCAGTTCCTTCTGTGTGAGACTTGATCTCACTTTTATCACCAACTTCACCCAGGAGGGCTGGTATTATAGGATGTCTGTGGTGGACAGGGAGCATGGCTCAAACGGCTCAAACGGGTCAAACGGGTCAAACGGCTCAAATGGGTCAAACGGCTCAAACGGCTCAAACGGCTCAAACAGGTTGAACGGGTCAAACGGCGCAAACGGCTCAAACGGCTCAAACGGGTCGAACGGCTCAAACAGGTCGAACGGGTCAAACGGCTCAAACGGCTCAAACGGGTCGAACAGGTCGAACTGATCAAACGGCTCAAACGGCTCAAACGGGTCAAACAGGTCAAATGGCTCAAACGGGTCAAACAGGTCGAACTGGTCAAACTGGTCGAACGGGTCAAACGGGTCGAATGGGTCAAACGGGTCAAACGCGTGACCTAGAAAGATGAGATCATTCTCTGATCATCAGGTCATGGTCTGTAGGTTGAATCCCCCTGATGCCTCTGGTGCTGACGTTCTAATGAGCCCAGCAGGAGCCCATATGGTCCCAGCGGTTCTGTCCTTCTGCTGGACACTCAGAACCCTCATCTTCTGATGAGACGAGGGTTCTGAGTGTCCCATGCCTGTCAACCGGTTCAGGGAGAGCGTTTGGACCGAGAATGCTACAACTCAATGAGGTTGTCTGATTCTGGACCTGAAGGCTCTTCATTCAGACTCTTCTTCACTGAAAGAGTTAAAACCCGCTTAAATTAGAGGAACATCAAGTTCACGACTTCAATAACTTAGAAGGAAGAACCTGATGTCTAGAGGACTGGGTCAGAACATCTCCAGAACTGAAGGACCTGTTGGGCGGTCCTGGTCTGCATTGGTTAGAACCTACCAGAGTGGTCACAACCCAGAACTCCTGAACCACGGGTGAGTGTTTGGACCAGAGGTAGAAAAAGTACAGGTTGTATTTTTACTCCGGTAGAAGTACCGTTACTGATCCGGTAGAAGTACTGTTACTCCTCTGGTAGAAGTACCGTTACTGATCCGGTAGAAGTACCGTTACTGATCCGGTAGAAGTACCGTTACTGATCCGGTAGAAGTACTGTTACTCCTCTGGTAGAAGTACCGTTACTGATCCGGTAGAAGTACCGTTACTGATCCGGTAGAAGTACCGTTACTGATCCGGTAGAAGTACTGTTACTCCTCTGGTAGAAGTACGGTCACTCTACTCAGGCCTTTGAAAAAGTACATACTCTGAAATGTACTTAAAGTACAGAAGTACACAGAGGTAGTAGAGTAGTAAACAGAAGTACACAGAGGTAGTACAGTAGTAAACAGAAGTACACAGAGGTAGTAGAGTAGTAAACAGAAGTACACAGAGGTAGTAGAGTAGTAAACAGAAGTACACAGAGGTAGTACAGTAGTAAACAGAAGTACACAGAGGTAGTAGAGTAGTAAACAGAAGTACACAGAGGTAGTAGAGTAGTAAACAGAAGTACACAGAGGTAGTAGAGTAGTAAACAGAAGTACACAGAGGTAGTACAGTAGTAAACAGAAGTACACAGAGGTAGTAGAGTAGTAAACAGAAGTACACAGAGGTAGTAGAGTAGTAAACAGAAGTACACAGAGGTAGTAGAGTAGTAAACAGAAGTACACAGAGGTAGTACAGTAGTAAACAGAAGTACACAGAGGTAGTAGAGTAGTAAACAGAAGTACACAGAGGTAGTAGAGTAGTAAACAGAAGTACACAGAGGTAGTACAGTAGTAAACAGAAGTACACAGAGGTAGTACAGTAGTAAACAGAAGTACACAGAGGTAGTAGAGTAGTAAACAGAAGTACACAG
>JBBDHG010000036.1:462500-560000 GCA_037951165.1 Lophius americanus | reverse complement strand
TCAACCCCTAAGTCTAATGATGTCATCACCGTCACATGCCCAACAGAACCACATCAGAACCACATCAGAATCACAACAGAACCGCATCAGAATCACATCAGAATCACATCAGAATCACAACAGAACCACATCAGAACCACATCAGAATCACATCAGAATCACAACAGAACCACATCAGAATCACATCAGAATCACATCAGAATCACAACAGAACCACATCAGAACCACATCAGAATCACATCAGAATCACAACAGAACCACATCAGAATCACAACAGAATCACAACAGAATCACATCAGAATCACAACAGAACCACATCAGAACCACATCAGAATCACAACAGAACCGCATCAGAATCACATCAGAATCACATCAGAACCACATCAGAATCACATCAGAATCACAACAGAACCACATCAGAATCACATCAGAATCACAACAGAACCACATCAGAATCACAACAGAATCACAACAGAATCACATCAGAATCACAACAGAACCACATCAGAACCACATCAGAATCACATCAGAATCACAACAGAACCACATCAGAATCACATCAGAATCACAACAGAATCACATCAGAATCAAAACAGAACCACATCAGAACCACAACAGAACCACAACAGAACCACATCAGAATCACAACAGAACCACATCAGAATCACATCAGAATCACATCAGAACCACATCAGAACCACATCAGAATCACAACAGAACCACATCAGAACAGCATCAGAACCACATCAGAATCACATCAGAATCACAACAGAACCACATCAAAATCACATCAGAATCACAACAGAACCACATCAGAACCACATCAGAACCACAACTGAACCACATCAGAACCACATCAGAATCACAACAGAACCACATCAGAATCACATCAGAATCACATCAGAACCACATCAGAACCACATTAGAATCACAACAGAATCACAACAGAACCACATCAGAACAGCATCAGAACCACATCAGAATCACATCAGAATCACATCAGAACCACTTCAGAATCACAGCACCAGAGCATGCTTTGAGAAGAGCAACCAGCCGAGCAACACTCCGATGAAGAGGGGATACTAACTTGGGAGCAGCGGGGCTGAAAACCTTGATGGAGCGTCAGAGAGGAGACAGAGAAGATGAAGATGATTAGAAAAGGGCTTCAGATGAAGAGGAGGAAGACGAGGGAGATAGTGCAACCAGCCTTGGAGTCAGCAGGGTGGTCCAACCTGTGCCTGAGGAGAGACGCTACAACGAGGAAGAACCTGGACGGTTTCACTGTATGAACCTGGTGTGTGTATGTGTGTGTGTGTGTGTGTGTGTGTGTGTTTGACCAGCAGGTTCCTCACATTTAACAGCTGTCAGAGGAACCAACAGGTGTTGGGCCTCTTCAGTGACACAGTAACCCAATCACACTCCAGGCATGCTGGGTAAATCACACCACAGGCATGCTGGGTAATGTAGTGTGTGTCTGATACGTGTCCTCAGATCCCTCAGCGGTGGATGAAGACGATTTACTTCATCAAGAGTAAAAATAAAGTTGAGAACAGTCAGTAAGAAGATGATGTGTTTCTGTAAATACTGGTTTATAATTACTGATGACATCATCTCTTTGATGTTTCAGAACTTAATTAATAGAGTTCTTTAGTCTGTTTTTATACCAGTTCACCTCCTCCTGTAGTTTGAGACACTGAATGATCCGATCTCCAGCCTCTCTCCTCCTTCTCACCGCCTTAGGTTTTTAGATGTATCCATCCATCCATCCATCCATTCATTAATCCATCATCCACGCATTCATTCATTCATCCATTATTCCATCCATCCATTCATTCATCCATCATTAATCCATCCATCCATCCATCCATCATCCATTCATCATCCACTCATTCATCCATCCGTCCACCCACCCACCCATCCATCATCACCCCATTCATTCATCCTTCCATCCATCCTTCCATCCATCCATCATCCATCCATCCATCCACCCATCCACCCATTCATTCATTCATTCATTCATGTTTATATCCATCGTTAGCGTTCAATCTTGGATCTTCTGGATTCTTGGAAGAAGCTTTCAGAGCAGTATGGAGTCGTTGTTCAGAAAAATTCTGTTTTCAGGACTATTTATTAATGATTATTATTATTATTATTATTATTATTATTATTATTATTATTATTATTGTTATTATTATTATTTTGACTATTATTATTCTTTATCCCGTCAGTGTGAGGACAGAATGACTGAAGCCTGTTTTTTTCCTCTACATACCCTGCAGGCTGACCCGCCTGATTGGCCCCCATCTCCCTCAGAGTCTCCTCTGAGTACAGGCCGACGGGTGAGTTATACTGCTTCCTGTGGGCGGGGCTGAGCGCCGCCCTCCCCCCTGGAGAGTCTGCCCCCGCAGGCCTGGAGGAGGCACTGCAGGCCGACAGGCTGTCGTTGACTTGCACTGACTGATGGAGGAGGAGGAGGCGGGACGGGGAGGGAGCAGAGAATGTTGAGTGACAGCTGTCAATATTTGATCGATTCCTTCTAGAGACAGATTTAATCACTAAAACTTGAAAAAAGACTCAATCAAGTAATTTGATAATTTTCCCATTTCTCAAGAGTCAAAAATCTAATCCTAAGATCTAATATCTGTGAACCTGGACTGTTTCACTGTTTCACTGTGTGAACCTGGACTGTTTCACTGTGTGAACCTGGACTGTTTCACTGTTTCACTGTGTGAACCTGGACTGTTTCACTGTTTCACTGTGTGAACCTGGACTGTTTCACTGTTTCACTGTGTGAACCTGGACTGTTTCACTGTGTGAACCTGGACTGTTTCACTGTTTCACTGTGTGAACCTGGACTGTTTCACTGTTTCACTGTGTGAACCTGGACTGTTTCACTGTGTGAACCTGGACTGTTTCACTGTGTGAACCTGGACTGTTTCACTGTGTGAACCTGGACTGTTTCACTGTGTGAAACTGGACTGTTTCACTGTTTCTCTGTGTGAACCTGGACTGTTTCACTGTGTGAACCTGGACTGTTTCACTGTGTGAACCTGGACTGTTTCACTGTGTGAACCTGGACTGTTTCTCTGTGTGAACCTGGACTGTTTCTCTGTGTGAACCTGGACTGTTTCACTGTGTGAACCTGGACTGTTTCTCTGTGTGAACCTGGACTGTTTCACTGTGTGTGATTCTAGCTTTGTAATATTATTCCAGTGACCCGGTCTAATGTGTGTGTGATTCTTTCTGTGTATGTGTGTGTTTCTGTGTGTGTGTGCGTGTCTGGTAGAATTGCATCATGGGTAAATGTACCTGTTGGTGCGGGATCATGGGAATACAGGCGGAGTCCATTCTTGGAGGCATCATGGGAGTGGGACGCTTTGGCCTTCAGAAAGAAATAAAATAAAATAACATATATATATATATTTATATATATAAATATATACAGAAAATATTCAACAGTTGAAGTTTAAAATATAAATGTATGAAAATAGACCAATCAGCCAAAACATTAAAACCACTTGCAACATATCGTGCAGTCCGCTATTTTGCCGCCAAAAGAGCTCTGTGACGCAAACGCTCAATGACCCTAAGACCCCCATGACCCCCGTGGTCCGTCCTTTGACCCCCTCGTAGGTTCTAACCACCGCAGACCAGGACAACCAACCAGACCTGCAGTCAGAGATGTTCTGACCCAGTCCTCTAGAAATCCCAAACTGCTCCTTGTCAGGTCTCTCATATCCTGCTGGTTCATCTTCGCCGCTTCCATCATGAACTTAAGAAGAAAGTTTTCACTTCTTCTTCTCCTCCTCCTAACCCTTCCAGACACGAGTCCTTTCATCAGACGAGGGTCAAAGGTCAAACTCCGGACAGAAGGTCAGCGTGGGCGGCGGGGACGATGACAGAGACGCCACGTCGACAGAATCACAGGAAAGACATAATCACTCCAAGGACAGACGCCCCACTACACTGTCAGCCATAACATTATAACCACCTGCCTGGTGGGAAAGTTCTGCCTGAACCAGGCCCTGAAGCCCCAATGACCCCTGAGGGTTTTAAATGTGGGTCTGGCTTCACCTTAAAGCACGAGCCGGGTCTCTGAAGTAGCTGGTTCTGTTCATGATGAGGGCATCTGGGTCAGTAACTACAACCTGTGTCGGCCCGAGGACCACGAGGACCATCGGACCGAGGTGTTGGGATGTTGACCCGCACCAGATCTCTCCACCTACCACCTCAAGAATACCGGCGCCATAGGACGTGGGTCAGCTGTCCCGTCAGCAGAACCCCACCTGTAGAACCTCCAGGTTACTTTGTCTCCTTACTTGCACATGGTGAGTGACAGGTTGTAGTTGGCCATCTTGATCTTGTTCTGGGCCTCCAGGTGGGTCATCCCGTCGGTACCAACACCATCGATGGCCACGATGACGTCACCCTGGACCAGGTTTCCCTGCGCCGCCTTGCTGCCCGGAGTGATCTGTCAGACAGGAAACGACAAACATGAAGACAGGAAGAGATTCTGTCTGCCGCCCCACCGGGCCACTGATAACCAGAACCGCCTCCTGTCACACCGACCAACTCTGTGTCCTCTCTCACCACACCACATACCCTGTACTACTGGAAGGAGGTGAAGGAGGAGGAGAACGAGATGAAGAAGAAGGACAGGAGGAAGAGGAGAAGAAGAAAGAGGAGAAGAAGGAGTAGAAGAAAGAGGAGAAGAAGGAGAAGAAGAAAGAGGAGAAGAAGGAGGAGGAGAAGGAGAGGAAGAAGGAATGGAGGTGGAGGAGAAGAGGAGAGGACATTTTAATTGGTCTCATGATTAATCTCAAAATAAGAGTCAACTTTATCGTCGGTTCCAGGATGTGTTCAAGAACCCGGCATAATTAGCATAATTAGCATAATTAGCATAACTAGCATAATTAGCGTCATCACCTCTATAAACGGTACCACAGCGGCCTGTCGGTTGGTTCTGAGTCCAAACCTGCAGGTTCCCTCTGGACTTCATCACTTTCCTTCTTATAATCGTACGTCTCATATTTCACATTCCTGTAAGTCAATGTTGTTCTTTTGGCATCCAGGCTTGTCATTTCTCCCAGAATGCATTGCGGTTGAGGTCCCTGCTAACAGTTGACGAGCGCAGATAGAGCCTCAGCCGGGCGGCAACAGCTGATGGTCGACCCCCGACCCTTCTTCTGCAGGAACCCCTGGCGCCTCAAACACAATGAGGGGATCATGTCTGAGTATTAAGGCCTGGTCAGCTGTCCGGACCCCCGCTGAGTCAGACCCGCCCACCTGACCCCCGCCGCCGACCTGTGAGCTCCAGAATGAATCTCTCTGCGGGATGAAGAGCGGTCTTCATTTATCACAATATCTTTATTATAGTCTTCATCCTTCATCACCGGTCAGACCCTCAGGACCACCGCAGACCTCCACCCGACCTTCTACATGCCTCCGCCCCACCGACCCCTTCAAAGCGTCCGGGTGACTTTTCATTTGATAACAATGAGGGACATGGTGGAATCTTCATCACCGTGATGATGATGGATTCTTGGATCACTTTCAAACGTTACCACCACATGGAGCTCAGTGTGAGGAAGAACTGGAGTGATTCAGGGAAAAGTCACTGGTATATATCTGACACTAGAGGGAGCTCTATCTCCAAAGGTAGTTTTTCACATCCGCTGGTCCGATTCAGTCCAGACCCGGTGCCGATGGATCGACTAGAGGAGATCCATCTGCTATAAACGGCGTTTCACTTTAATAGTTCACTTTTTGTTCACCAGGCCAAACTTTTTATTTTCACTAAAAATACTGTAGACATAACTTCACGTTTAACGTGGGGGGTCCAATCAGTACAACGCAGGGGGTTGGGGCTTTTCGGGGGACAGACCCTTACTGTTGAGACGACAACAAGGGCTTAGTTTTGAATTGGAAACAGGGAACATTCCCATTATAAATAACCTCCCAGCATGGGCGGATCCAGGGGCGGAGCCTGGGGGGGACTGATCCCAGACCAGATTTATGAGGAGATCTTTCAGCTGTTTCGTGGCTCTCCTCTCAACAGCTGGGTTTTACTCCAGACCAGGAGGGAAGGAGCCGCGTAGAAGAACATGAAACCAGAATCAGAGTTCAAAGTGACCCAATCTATTTCTGCTGAGGTCAGCGTGATGACATCACGCTCACCCTCTTTCATTTTAAAGGCCCCATATGTGAACAAAGGCCCTGCTGAAGACCCTCCCACCATACAGGAAATGACCGTGATGAAGATCAACACTGATCCATGGAGGCTTCAGTGTGACGGGAGAAGCATCCAATGTACAACATCGCCATCATCAAACAGGAAAACAGAACCGGCGCCATCTGCTCCAGTAAAAGTTCCTTTCAGTGTTTTCCAACAACCCAGCAATACAACGGTCCAATACAGGAAATACATGCAACAAGAAGTCAGTGAGTCAGTCTGTCAGTGAGTCAGTCAGTCATTGAGTTAGTCAGTCATTGAGTTAGTCAGTGAGTCAGTCAGTGAGTCAGTCAGTGAGTCAGGGAGTCAGTGAGTCAGTGAGTCAGTCAGTCATTGAGTTAGTCAGTGAGTGAGTCAGTGAGTCAGTGAGTCAGTGAGTCAGGGAGTCAGTGAGTGAGTCAGTGAGTCAGGGAGTCAGTGAGTCAGTCAGTGAGTCACAGAAGAGGGCCTGGCATTGATCCCTGCGGTACACCTGCAGAGACATTAACCCTTTAATGTCCTGCCCAGCTGGTTGGTTGGACTCACTTTGAGTCTTCATGTCTCATTGAACCTGTTTATAATGTGACCCGGTCCAGCATGTAGATGATAAACTGTAAGGGGTCAAGGATGGAACCCTGGGGGACGCCACAGGTCAACGGTACTTTTCCATAAGTAGTTTTTTTCCCCTACTGAACAGGATTATGTCAGTTGAGATTGGAGACATTGTCCCTCTACCAGGAGACCAGGGCTGGAGCCCAACCCTCTCCGGCTCCTGAGGTGTTCTGATCCACTTCTGTCCGGCCGGACTTTGTTTGCTGACCGCGTTTGGTTTCCGGGTCACTCGGTCTCCGGATTATTTCAACACAAGCGGCGGGATTAAAGCGAACAAACGACGGAGCAGAGTTTGAGGCTGACTGAGCGCGGACAATGTGAGGTCTGTCCCGCCGGCCCACTCCCCCCGCCCTCACACTGACCCACATCCACTCAGCAGCCGCCGATCAACACTTTATCAGATTGACTCCCTGAAGCTGCTTCCGCGTCTCTCAGCAGCTGATCGTGTCCCACATGGTCCAAGGTCAGCTGGACGACCTTTGAACCTCAAACTGAGGAGCTGCTGCTCGTTCTGAACCTCAATGAGTTCCACCTCCAAGTCTCCGGGCCTTCAGCCGGAGCTTCACCCGCGGGTTTCAGGGTGGAGGACCTGCTGAATGTTGTCCGCCGGTATTCAGGACGTTTGTTCTGGGCCCACTGAACCCGGCTGTTATGAGTCAAAGGTACATCTAGTCCGGTTTGAGAGCTCTACACCCAGACTGTCCCCTAAAGGTCCAACCCCACCTCCTGTGAGCAGACCCTCGCACAGCCGGCATTTCATGCGGTGTACCACAGGGCCCAACACTTGGCCCACTTTTATTTCACACCGAATCCTTCAGAGAAACCAGATTTCATTTGTTGCTACGCAGACGACACACAGATTTAGCTTCTAGACCCCGAGACCCCCCGAGACCCTGCTGCTGTAGACGGTCTTAATGACGTCGGTTGTTGGATGGCACAAACTCCCCCACATCCCACAGCGGCCCACCGTGATCCGGACCCTCTCCACCGGCATCAACCCCACTGCCAGAAACCTTGGAGGAACGTTTGATTCCGATTTGAGATTTTTTTTTAAAAAGTGCTGCTTCCTCCAGCTCAGAACCTGGACCAGAACCATGATCCAATGCTCCCACACTTCCTGCAGCTCTTTCCTGTCCGCCTTCAAAATAAAGTCCCTGTCTCGTCTGTCCACCGGTGTCTTTTAGAATTCATTTTTACATTTTACTGATTTCAAAAATTTCCTCGCCTTTAGATGTTTGCAGCTTCCGATCATATTTGTGGCGTTCCTCAGGGCTTGTATCTCGCCCTCCTCGAGAACTTCACGTCCTCTCGTAGAAGCCGAAGACGGCGTCAATGAAAATGTTCCTGCAGAACATGGATCCACTGACACGACTGAAAACGCTTTAGTTTCACGCCGGGCTGCCAGTATCAGAACCAGAGAGGAGGAGCGACCAGGAGGTGTCGCTGTTTTATCACATTCTTATCTAATCTAGGGTTCTGCTGTGTCTTGGCGGCAGTTAAAGACTACTGACACACGGTAACAGACTACTGACACACGGTAACAGACTACTGACACACGGTAACACACTACTGACACACGGTAACAGACTACTGACACACGGTAACACACTACTGACACACGGTAACAGACTACTGACACACGGTAACACACTACTGACACACGGTAACACACTACTGACACACGGTAACAGACTACTGACACACGGTAACAGACTACTGACACACGGTAACAGACTACTGACACACGGTAACAGACTACTGACACACGGTAACACACTACTGACACACGGTAACACACTACTGACACACGGTAACACACTACTGACACACGGTAACACACTACTGACACACGGTAACAGACTACTGACACACGGTAACACACTACTGACACACGGTAACAGACTACTGACACACGGTAACAGACTACTGACACACGGTAACAGACTACTGACACACGGTAACACACTACTGACACACGGTAACAGACTACTGACACACGGTAACACACTACTGACACACGGTAACACACTACTCTCGGCTGTCACATTGTCTACTACTCTCACGGTACTACATCCTCTCGGCGGTCCGTCCTCTCGGAGGTCCGTCCTCTCGGAGGTCCGTCCTCTCGGAGGTCCGTCCTCTCGGAGGTCCGTCCTGTGAAACCTGCGGCAATCTCCATAGAGTCTCCTGACATTTCAGTCCAGCCTGAAACCTCCTGCGGTTCCTCAGAGATCGACTTCACTTCCAGCAGATCGATGCAGCAGAGAGACAGAACCTCTAGAATCAGAACCAGGTTCCATCCTCTGCTGACTCAAGGTTACAAGACCTACAACAAACTAGAGAACGGAGAACGCAGACCTCCACCCAGGACCAGGACCTGATGGATCCGATGGAGGTCGGGTGAAGAGGATTCGTTGGTTCAGATGTTCTCAGGGCTCAAACTGCTGGAATCAAGGGGCTCTACAGGAGGACCCCTCCTCCTCCTCCTCCTCCTCCTCCTCCTCCTCCTCGCTGTACGAGTCTTCCCAGTGGATCATCCGTTTCTATCTTCCCTGTCACACCAACCAACTGCATGTCCTCTCTATCGTCATGCACAAACCTCCTCTCTGCCATCACCGCCGGAGCGGACATGGTCCTCTTCTCAGAGCCAGTGGTGGATAGTAACTAAGTACTTTACTCGAGATGAGGTACTTTATACTTGTAGTCTGGTACTTCTATCAGACGGCTGTAGTTACTAGTTACCGGGGTCAGATCTCACACTCGGGTTTCTGAATCCTCCACTTCAACAGGAAGTAGAAAACTCTCTCTTCTTCAGGCTCTGAGGGCGTCGCTGACGGCGTGGAGGTCGGTCACAGCTGGAGCAGAACCCCCTCAGCGCCCCCTGCTGACTGGACTCAGACAGCGACAGCTTTTTACTAAATGTGTTTATTTATTAGTTATTTAATTTTCTGTTTAGTAGTTCTACTTTCTAGTCTTTTTTCATTATTTGATGTTTTTATAGTTCCATTTTGAAGTCGTCTTCGTCGGGGGACGAAGGGGAAATAGTTTTTATGCTGTAAATAACTTTGTTAGGTTTTAAAAGTTTGATCGACAGAAGGAGAGTTCACTATTATTAATAATAATAATAACGTTTCATCTTTACAACAGGTGGAATCATCTGTCTGCAGTGACCCGTCCCTGAGCGGCGGTGGGCGGAGCCTATGAGGAGACTCACAGTTTACAGACAGTAGGGACAATCCTGGGATTGAACCGCTGACCTTCTGACTGGGGGGGGACCACCAAACGTACCCCCTGGGCTCCAGCCTCCAGAAAGGAACCGGAGCACATTATCAGGGTTTCTCGGCCCACATCCGGACCCGGGACGGAACCCGCCTCATAGCACACATTCAGGACCTCGCGAGTCCAGACAGACGTCCTTCGGCCGAAGACGCCGATGAAGTACCGGCCGTTGGGTTCAAATCCCAAACTAGAAGGTTTCAGAAGGTTCTTACCCGGGAGATGGTCAGCGGCATGTTGAAGTCCTTCCCACCCTGGAGCCTGAAGCCCCAGGGCCCGGGCCCGGGCAGCGTCACCACGTAGGCACTCATGCTTCCAGGAGATGAAAGGATCCTCGGAGGTGGACGAAACGGAAGAAGGAAAAGTCGGAGGTGCTGGAGGGACGGTCGCCGGCGCCGAGGAACCTCTGAAAGGAGACAAAGCGGCGGTTACAGTTGAGAAGCGGAGGAGAAGCTGAGAGAGGAGAAAGAAGAGGACCTGCCTGCTCAGAGGAGCTGAAGTGACAACCTAAGAATAGCCACAGATAGCACTGTTGCATTGTGGGGGGTGGAGAGGTGAGGCGGGGTGAGGCAGGGTGTGTGGGTTGAAGGGAGGAGGAGGAGGGGGGAGCGTGGACTTATATGGCGTGTAAGGGGACACCCGGTATGCCAGACCCGCCGTGATTCACAGGGGCCAATATAGATCCACCGGATTCTTCTAGACCCCCCCTCAGCCCTCCCCCTGCCTCAGCCCCCCAGTCCCCCAGGGTTTCCCTCGGACCCAATCAGGGGCGATGCGAGGAAACATCTCATTATCTTGGCGGTGATAAAGCCCAAACGGAAAGGTCACCCGTTAAGTGGCGCCGATAGCTGAAAGGTCAGCAGCAGATTGGGTTTTGCAGCGGGTTGCAGGTTCAAATCCCGTCCCAGATCGCCGCAAAGGACGGAACCAAATCCACTGGATTACATCCCGCCTTAACTGTGACCTTTATCAGAACATTTACTTCAAAAATAAATAAAGTTGATCACCAGTGACGACCAACCAGAACCGGCTGAAGGGATAACAGGCTTTTATTTTGGCAGGTGAAGACGACAGGTGAGAATTCCCACACACACACACACACACACACACACACATACACACACACACACACACACACACACACACACACACACACACACACACAAAACCAACATACACACACACTCACACACACACACACACACACACACACACACACACACACACACACACAAAACCAACATACACACACACTCACACACACACACACACACACACACACACACACACACACACACACACACACACACACACACAAAACCAACATACACACAAACACACCAAACCAACACACACACACAATCACACACACACACACACAAACAAACATACACACAAACAGACATACACATTCACACAAAACCAACATACACACACACACACCAATACACACACACAAACACAAACACAGACATACACACAAACACACACACACACAAACATACACACACACATACACACAAACACACACACACACAAACACAGACATACACACACACTTACACACTCACAAAACCAACATACACACACACACACACACACACAAACATACAAAAACACACAAACATACACGAACTTACACACAGACACTCACAAACATACACACACACACACACACACACAAACATACATGTTTTTATATTATTATATTTTAACAACTCATCTTGATTTAAACCTCATTTTTTATTATTATTACATTGTTTCTATATTTTAGTCAGTTTTTATAATATTTGATATTTTTATAGTTTTCTCGGGTCGGTTCTGTTTCTGTTCTTCCAGTACGTTACTGTGAGACTCTTCATCGTTTGAAACTCTTCATGTTCCTGACAGACGGGACCACTGACTGATCCTCCCGGGTCCGGTTCCAGAAGGCCCGGGTGTCCTGGACTGACGCCTGAGGGACTGGTGCTCGGTATCTACAGGAGGAACGGAGGTCTCTGCGCCACCAGAACCGAACACATTGAGGTGTTTTCACGAGCAAGATCCACAGAACCCCCAGAGAAGTAAGGTCTTCAGCTGCAGAGTCTGATCCCAGATCCCAGAACAGCCTGATCTGATCAGCCCGTTACGTCAGCAGCTAAGTTTAGACGCCTTTGTCCCACAGAGGAATCTGACGGGCCGAGGAGGTCGGGAAGGATTTCACGTCCGCTGGACCTCACCAGAACCGACTCCTCAGGCTCATCCGTTCATCGCTGACCACCGCTCAAGTCGGACCTTCACGTTTTCTGTTAATCCTTTCTGACAGGAAGTGAAGAGGTTTGGAGTTCTGGGCTAAAGTCTGGAAGAACAATGTTTGGGACCTCGTCCCACATCCGCTCCCAGTCCAAAGACCCGAACTTCTCAAATAACTGAGGGATAAATCCTGATATTCTGTCCTAAAAGTCTCAGAAACAGCAGAATGTTCCTTTAATGACATCATCATACTTCAAGTCTTTCATGCTTCTGCTGAAGCATGACCTGCTAGCGTTAGCTGCAGCTGCTACAGACCTGCTAGCGTTAGCTGCAGCTTCTACAAACCGGCCAACATTAGCTTCAAAGATGCTGACATTAGCTGCAGCTGCTCCACACATGCTAATGCTAGCTGGAGGCATGCTAACATTAGCTGCAGCTGCTTCAGACATGCTAATGCTAGCCAGCGAAGACCTCGGCGGAATCGTTGGACTGAGTTGGAGCTCTTCTGTCTGCGGCCACGCGGGGAAAGACCGCGGCTCTTCACCTCTGTCTCTCCGTTTGTTTGGCCCTCGCCGTGGAAACGGCGTCTGATATTGACACGTAGGGTATCGGTGAGACATGAGGACATGTTGGGGAGTTGCATTTAGTCTAACTATAACCACGGTGCCGCTGTGACCCGAGCCCGGATCAGCAAAAGAAAAGGGACGACGGTAAATAAACTAAAGTGAGTCAACGAGATGGAATGATGAGGCTCCGCCCCCTCAGAGCGAACGCACCATCTGAGCCGGGTGGAAGAATCAGCTTCTTGTTAAGTTAAAGGTCAGCTCAGGAAATAAAACGGACTCCATCTGATACACTAACAGGGTGGTGGTGGGGGTGGTGTTCTGTAAACCCATCAGCCACAATATTATAACCACCTGCCTAATACTGTAAAGGTTCACGCAGCGAAACCGTCCAGAATGACGATGATGATGATGATGATGATGTTGTCTCCTACCTTCTTCAAACAGCAGACAAACGTCCCAGCAGGTTTTTGTCGCTCTGATGTTCAGGAACCTTCTTCTGCATCAGAACAGAACCACCTGTACCTGAACCCACAACCTGCTGCTCCTGTAAGGCTGTGAGACACGCCCACATCCCACCACTGTGGCGGTCTGTTTAAGCCACAACCATTTCCCATCATCCTCTCTGCCTGTCAGCGCTTTCCTCACCACAACAATAATAATGGGATTAATGATTTGACAAAAGTTCACATCCCAGCATATAACCCCAGCCTTTGAGTTCAGTACTCGAGTAAACGTACTTAGTTACTGTCTGCAGTTCTGTTGATGTTCTGACCCAGTCTTCACCTGTCAGTGGCTATATTGTTATGGCAGGCGGTGCGTGCATGTCTTGTCTCAGGTGATCTGCAGACAGACCCCGCCCACCTGGGCTGGTGCGTGAGGTGAAGTCAGCTGCTCCAGGAGATACACGTTCATCAGCAGCGGGAGAGCAGAGACACCGACAGGTGAGTCCTACTTACGCGAACCGGTGCACACCGACCAGCCTCCGGTGATCCAGCCTCCGGTGATCCAGCCTCCGGTGATCCAGCCTCCGGTGCCCAGGGCGTGCAGAGCGCAGGGAGGAGGAGGAGGAGGAGGAGGAGGTGTTAGTTTTGATCCGGGTTTTATTTAAAGAGGCAGGAGTCAGTCTGTGCCAGAGTGACAGGTGGGCCCAAAAATAATTCCAGATTACACTCTAAAAAATATCATTTTACACACACTGGTTACACACTGCAAAAAACAGCTTGTTGTTTGACTGTTTACACAGTAAAACAGTAAATAAGCATCTTTGTTTTACACTGTAAAACTATCTCTTTGGTTGTTAGTCAAGTCCTCACTGCCCTGGGCATCACCATGACTCATCAGTAGGGGGCGGAGTCAGTGAAAAATATACTGTTGCGATTGTTAACTTTTTTAACAAATAGAAATATGTTTGAATATTTAACAGAAATTACTTTGTAAATTAAGGTAAAGAGATGATGATTGGCGTACCCCATTAGATCCCGCCCTCAATGTCCTAATTCCTCTGCACACAATCAGAAAAGTGAAAATGTGTCACCTAGGGTCAACTATGTCATGTGTTACCTGTCAGTGGGTGGGATATATGACCTGGTTACCTTTCAGTGGGTGGGATATATGACCTCGTTACCTTTCAGTGGGTGGGATATGTTACCTGGTTACCTGTCAGTGGGTGGGATATGTTACCTGGTTACCTGTCAGTGGGTGGGATATGTTACCTGGTTACCTGTCAGTGGGTGGGATATGTTACCTGGTTACCCATCAGTGGGTGGGATATGTTACCTGTCAGTTGGTGGGATATGTTACCTGGTTACCTGTCAGTGGGTGGGATATGTTACCTGGTTACCTGTCAGTGGGTGGGATATGTTACCTGGTTACCTGTCAGTGGGTGGGATATGTTACCTGGTTACCTGTCAGTGGTTGGGATATGTTACCTGTCAGTGGGTGGGATATGTTACCTGGTTACCTGTCAGTGGGTGGGATATGTTACCTGGTTACCTGTCAGTGGGTGGGATATATGACCTGGTTACCTTTCAGTGGGTGGGATATGTTACCTGGTCACCTGTCAGTGGGTGGGATATGTTACCTGGTTACCTGTCAGTGGGTGGGATATGTTACCTGGTTACCTGTCAGTGGGTGGGATATGTTACCTGGTTACCTGTCAGTGGGTGGGATATGTTACCTGGTTACCTGTCAGTGGGTGGGATATGTTACCTGGTTACCTGTCAGTGGGTGGGATATGTTACCTGGTTACCTGTCAGTGGGTGGGATATGTTACCTGTCAGTTGGTGGGATATGTTACCTGGTTACCTGTCAGTGGGTGGGATATGTTACCTGGTTACCTGTCAGTGGGTGGGATATGTTACCTGGTTACCTGTCAGTGGGTGGGATATATGACCTGGTTATCTTTCAGTGGGTGGGATATGTTACCTGGTTACCTGTCAGTGGGTGGGATATATGACCTGGTTATCTTTCAGTGGGTGGGATATGTTACCTGGTTACCTGTCAGTGGGTGGGATATGTTACCTGGTTACCTGTCAGTGGGTGGGATATATGACCTGGTTACCTTTCAGTGGGTGGGATATGTTACCTGGTCACCTGTCAGTGGGTGGGATATGTTACCTGGTTACCTGTCAGTGGGTGGGATATGTTACCTGGTTACCTGTCAGTGGGTGGGATATGTTACCTGGTTACCTGTCAGTGGGTGGGATATGTTACCTGGTTACCTGTCAGTGGGTGGGATATGTTACCTGGTTACCTGTCAGTGGGTGGGATATGTTACCTGTCAGTTGGTGGGATATGTTACCTGGTTACCTGTCAGTGGGTGGGATATGTTACCTGGTTACCTGTCAGTGGGTGGGATATGTTACCTGGTTACCTGTCAGTGGGTGGGATATATGACCTGGTTATCTTTCAGTGGGTGGGATATGTTACCTGGTTACCTGTCAGTGGGTGGGATATGTTACCTGGTTACCTGTCAGTGGGTGGGATATATGACCTGGTTACCTTTCAGTGGGTGGGATATGTTACCTGGTCACCTGTCAGTGGGTGGGATATGTTACCTGGTTACCTGTCAGTGGGTGGGATATGTTACCTGGTTACCTGTCAGTGGGTGGGATATGTTACCTGGTTACCTGTCAGTGGGTGGGATATGTTACCTGGTTACCTGTCAGTGGGTGGGACGGATCAGGTAGTAGGTGAACATTTTGTCATGGAGTTGTGCTGGAAGCAGGAAAAATGGACCAGCGTGAAGGTGTGAGAGATTCTGACAGGGACCAGATTATGGTACCAGGACTGGGTCGGACCATTTCCAGCCAGTATCAGTTAGCATTAATTAACAGCAGCTAGTAAGAGCGTTCAGCTCGCAGTCATGCAGGTGTTGTTGGTGTTCCCGGGCTAAAGTGGGTAGAACCTAGAAACCTGCTCTATGAAGGTATGATGGTTGGAAGGTTCTGGCTGATGGTGAATATTTTGGCTGTAATAAAGGAGTGAAGAGAATAGAGTCAATAATGTGTTTATTTAGAAAAACAAACAAACAGTGATATTACCAGGAGAAACAACAAACTCTAAATGTCAGGGTTTAAACATTCCAACATGCATTTATTTACGATCACCATGGTTACCATCAGGATCAGGAAGGAGTCATGATAGATGTTTGCTTCTGGAGGACTTAGGGAACAGAAAACTCCGCTTGAGGGTTTGGCAGCTGTGGGTCAGGAGGTGAGGGCATCAGAGGGTCCGTGGCTCAATCCCCAGACTACCCCCGCAGTCTACATGCCAAAGTGTCTTTGAGCAAGACACTGAGACCCATCTACTTGATGGCCACCTCACGTGTTTGCCAATAAAAGCTGTCACAGCTAATGTCAGCTATCATAGCTTATGTCAGCTACGATAACTTATATCAGCTATCATAACTTATGTCAGCTATCATAACTTATGTCAGCTACGATAACTTATGTCAGCTATGTTAGCTTATGTCAGCTACGATAGCTAATGTCAGCTCTCATAACTTATGTCAGCTATCATAGCTAATGTTAGCTAATATCAGTTTATGTTAGCAGTCAGAGAATTAGCGTTGACGTAAATATGATCCCTCTGTTGGTAATATTCCCGTCACATCTGCTGTAAACATCATAAAACATCAGATGGACCAATCAGACACTGAATTCAATGTCAGGTTACCACACCGCCCTGACAAATATGTACTCTTTAAATACGCCAAAAGAAAAACATAATCCTTCAAAGTCAAGACAACGGGAAACCCTTGACATTTATAAAATGTTCCTTCAGAATAAAAGTGTGCTGCAGGCGTTCAAGGTTCTGGATGAGGAGAGATTTGGTCAGATTACAAGTCAACAGGTTTTATCCAAAGATCACAGAACAAACCCCATTTTGGATTACATCATCCCCCGACTCCCACTCTGATTGACTCACCCTTTTATTCTGACCCCATTTATCAGCTGCGACCGCAACATCAGCCATCGCCTCGAGGAGTTCTACTTCTGAAGCGTCTCTGCCGGACAGGGCGCCGCGTTTCTATTGGTTGAGCTGCTTTGACTCATGTTCCGCTGAAGCTGGAGGTGGATTTAGTTTATAAAGTTAGTTAATAACAACGTCGGACTCTACCTACCAGCAAATTAACCCGTCCACCCCTAAAACAGCAGTGGAGGTAGTAACAGATGCAAAGTCGCCGTCTGCGTGAGCGCGACGCGAGAATTCATTTTTGTCGAAGTATTATGTGATTGGCAAACAACCAGAAGAACTTTAATGGTGCTAGCAGTGGTAAGCAACTAGTAGCAGTTTGCAGCTAGTAGCAGTCAACAGCTAGTAGCAGCTGTCAACTGGTAAGATTAACAGCTAGCAACAGTTAGCTGATGGTGATGGAAGTTGGCTGCTAGAAGCAGCAGTTCTCCTGAAGTGACTGCTAGCAGTTAGTAACAGTCAGCATTTAGTAGGAGCAGTTACAGGTAGCAGCTATTAGCAGTCATCAGGCTGTAGTAGTTTTCGGCTAATAGCTGATAGTAGCAGCGGTTAGCAGCTACCTAGCTTTTGGTACCAGCAATAATCGGCTAGTGGCAGTTGACAAGTCATTAAAGTCTTAGTAGAAGTTAATACAGTCAGCAACTGATAACGGTTAGCAGCAGCCGGTAGCAACTAGCAGCAGCTAGTACGCGGACTACGATGATTTTCAGTGGAATGTCCCGTTAGCTCGTTTTCTGACGGTTTGGTCAACTATGGATTGAAGGTTTTTTCAAGTTTTTGACTTGAAATGAATCGAAAACAACAAACAACAACAACAAAAACAGGAAGTCACTCGACAGAAAACGACAGAAAACCTCACCACATATCAATACTTTGATTGAAGAGCAGAAAACCGGGTCTGTGAACCTTCACACTCCCTCCGTAAATAACAACCTGTTTTTAAAAACGGTTTCTTTGGGTTGAATTCGACAGAAAAGCAAACACTTGGTTTAGTGGGTTATAAACTATCTAAACATGGTCGTATTAGACCGCGTGACTCTGAATAAATAAGAAAATAACATGAAAAGTAGAATAAAAGTTTAAATAACATTTCATTTTTGTCTTTTCCATTTTTCCTGCAACCAATCATTCAGATTGTTTAAAAGTGTATATCTGTGGTCCCAGGCAGCAGTATCCATGGTAACAGCCTTTGTTTGCACAGTGGGCGGAGCTCTATCCAGATCCCGCCCTCATGTTGCTATTGGCCTTCTTGGAGCTCTTTCGTCCAATGGGAGGGAAGGGGCTGGACTCAGAGGTGACCACGATGCTGGGGATTCGACCGAGTGGCGCCTTGGTCCCGTGTCCCTCGCCTGGATCGCCGCTCTAACACAGAAACAGTTTTTACCTCATCGACTCGGGAAATCAATGTGTGACAGTTCAAAGGATTATTTAAAAAAAAAATCAAACTAGACTGTCGCCCCGACAACAAGGGTCAATTCCTAAAAACCTCCAATCCCCTGCATTGTACCATCAGTCCTTCTGACCGACGTCCTCACATTAAATGTGAAACATCAAACAGTCCATCACGACTCCACCTCAATGGTTCTGTGAGGTCAGCCGGAACCAGAGGTGTTCCTACCATGGAACCAGAACACCTTCAAACAGTTTGTTTACGTCAAACGTGTCCCTGCAGATAATCACTCATGGTTAGAAACCCGTGTGTGTGTGTGTGTAAGGTAGTGTGTGTGTGTGTGTGTGTGTTTGTGTGTGTGTGTAAAAGAGTGTGTGTGTTTGTGAGTGTATGTGTGTGTAAAGGAGTGTGTGAGTGTGTGTAAGGGAGTGTGTGTGTGTGTGTGTGTGTGTAAGGTAGTGTGTGTGTGTGTGTGTAAGGTAGTGTGTGTGTGTGTGTTTGTGTGTGTGTGTAAAAGAGTGTGTGAGTGTGTGTGTTTGTGAGTGTATGTGTGTGTAAAGGAGTGTGTGAGTGTGTGTAAGGGAGTGTGTGTGTGTGTGTGTGTGTGTGTGTGTGTGTGTGTGTAAGGTAGTGTGTGTGTGTGTGTAAGGTAGTGTGTGTGTGTGTGTGTAAGGGAGTGTGTGTGTGTGTGTGTGTGAGGTAGTGTGTGTGTGTGTGTTTGTGTGTGTGTGTAAAAGAGTGTGTGAGTGTGTGTGTTTGTGAGTGTATGTGTGTGTAAAGGAGTGTGTGAGTGTGTGTAAGGGAGTGTGTGTGTGTGTGTAAGGTAGTGTGTGTGTGTGTGTGTTTGTGTGTGTGTGTAAAGGAGTTTGTGTGTGTGTATGTAAGGGAGTGTGTGAGTGTGTGTAAAGGTGTGTTTGTGTGTTTGTTTATGAGAGTGTGTGTGTGTGTGTGTGAGGGTGTATGTGTGTGTGTGTAAAGGAGTTTGTGTGTGTGTGAGTGTGTGAGTGTGTGTGATAGTGTGTGTAAAGGTGTGTGTAAAGGTGTATGTGTGTGTGTAAAGGATTGTGTGAGGGTGTGTGTGTGTGTGTAAAGGTGTGTGTGTGTGTGTGTGTAAAGGAGTGTGTGAGGGTGTGTGTGTGTGTGTAAAGGTGTATGTGTGTGTGTAAAGGAGTGTGTGAGGGTGTGTGTGTGTGTGTAAAGGTGTATGTGTGTGTCTAAAGGAGTGGGTGAGGGTGTGTGTGTGTGTGTAAAGGTGTGTGTGTGTGTGTGTGTGTGTGAGGACTCACAGTGGACACACTGCTGTGCTCCCTGACTCCCATGGAGAGGTTGGCATCAAACGACGTCTGTCAGAAACACAAACACATGGATGATGAACATATGGATCCGTTTTCATCCAGCAGTGGAAACCACTTCCTGTCCCACCAAATTCCTAAATAGTCTTGGATATTCTCAGATTAGACAACAATCATCCTCAGCGAGTCTGAACTGGTGACCTTCTGTCTGTAACTGACTACTGAGTCCAAATGGAGGATTTCCTGATCCGTTACTGTGTGTGAGTAATCTGTTACTGTGTGTGAGTAATCTGTTACTAAGTGTGAGTAATCTGTTACTAAGTGTGAGTGATCGGTTACTAAGTGTGAGTGATCGGTTACTGTGTGTGAGTAATCTGTTACTGTGTGTGAGTAATCTGTTACTGTGTGTGAGTAATCTGTTACTAAGTGTTTTTGTAATCTGTTACTAAGTGTGAGTGATCGGTTACTGTGTGTGAGTAATCTGTTACTGTGTGTGAGTAATCTGTTACTGTGTGTGAGTAATCTGTTACTAAGTGTGAGTGATCGGTTACTGTGTGTGAGTAATCTGTTACTGTGTGTGAGTAATCTGTTACTGTGTGTGAGTAATCTGTTACTAAGTGTTTTTGTAATCTGTTACTAAGTGTGAGTAATCTGTTACTGTGTGTGAGTAATCTGTTACTGTGTGTTAGTAATCTGTTAATAAGTGTGAGTAATCTGTTACTAAGTGTGAGTAATCTGTTACTAAGTGTGAGTAATCTGTTACTAAGTGTGAGTGATCCGTTACCTTGAACACGCAGCACTCAGTGTTCTGGATCACAGGGAATCGGTCCAGTTTGAATCTAACCAGCACCCATGAAGGGTTCTACCTTCTCGAAGATGCCAGAGTCGTGGCTCTTCATCTTGCTCTTGAAGCTGGAGGAGGATTTGAAGTCGGGGAACTCGGCGGTGTCTCTGCTGATGTCACATGACACTTGACGGCTGGCGGGTCTGGAGCCCAGACTGGACGGGTCGGCCTCGGTGTCAGTCAAACCCTGCAGAGGAAGTAAACACGGCCGCCGTCTTCAGCGATCTGTGACCTGAACGTATACGATCTCCGCAGGGTACTAGCTTACCGATTCGCTGTCGGAGGCGGAGGAGAGGCGGGACTTCCCGTTGCCGTGCCACCTGAACTGACTGCTGATGTCAGAGGTCTGGCTGGTCACAGTGGAGCGACGCGTGGACACGAAACTGCTGCTGCCGGAGCGGAGGTCTCGCTGACGGACACAGAGCAGGACGCCCAGGTACGGGATGTACTTGGCCAACGCCAACCTGGAGAGAGAAGAAGAGTCTGACTCCGCCTCAATCCGGACGTAACGGACGTAGCAAACATGATGGTGTGTGTGTTACCTGTATTTAGGGTGTGTGATGGCGTAGATGATGGTGTGTGTGTGTTACCTGTATTTAGGGTGTGTGATGGCGTAGATGATGGTGGGGTGTGTGTGTTACCTGTATTTAGGGTGTGTGATGGCGTAGATGATGGTGGGTGTGTGTTACCTGTATTTAGGGCGTGTGATGGCGTGGTGTGTGTGTTACCTGTATTTAGGGTGTGTGATGGCGTAGATGATGGTGGGGTGTGTGTGTTACCTGTATTTAGGGTGTGTGATGGCGTAGATGATGGGGTTGTGGATGGCGGAGGCTTTGGCGATGACGGCGGGCACAGAGTTCATGTAAGGGGTCAGCAGGTGAGCGTACCTGCGGCAGGAAACACAGAGATGAAACGATACAAACACTTTTTCCATTTCTTTACACTTTATTTGTTGTAACGTCTGAAAATCAAACCAACGCTGTTCAGGATAATATCTGGAGGAGGAGTCCGCCATGATAAGCTCCTCCTCCTCTCCAGTATAACTACGTTTAATAAATGTATAATGCAAGGGGGCGGGACCAACTGAGGGTTGGATGGACTCTACGCTGTCTGCAGGACAGCCACTATCTTCATCATCTCATGAGAGTGTGAGGAACCTCCACACGTGAAGCAGAGCGGCGGCGTGATGTACCCGGCAAAGGCAGTGAGAGCGACGCTGGAGTACGGAGACCAGGAGACGACGTAGAGGAGGATGATGATCAGAGCGATCTTCGCCATCTTCCACTCGTTCTGCAGCCGGTTGAAATACTTCACAGAATCACGACCGCTGCTGTGGCTGTGGACGCTACCGCTAACCTTCCCCACAGCCCTGGAAACACACACACACACACACACACACACACACACACACACACAGACACACACACACACACACAGACACACACACACACAAACACACACACAGATACAAACACACACACACGCTCACAGACACACACACAGACACGCACAGACACACAGATACAAACAAACACACAGATACAAACACACACACACACACACAGATACAAACACACAGATACAAACACACACACACGCTCACAGACACACACGCTCACAGACACACACAGACACGCACACAAACACACACACAAACACACACACAGACACGCAAAGGCACACACAGACACAAACACACACACACAGACACAAAAACACACACAGACACACAAACACAGATACAAACACAAACACACAGAAACGCTCACAGACACACACAGGCACACACACACACACACACAAAGACACACACACAGGCACACACACACACACACAGATACAAACACACACAGGCACACACACACAGACACACAAAGACACACACACACAGATACAAACACACACGCACAGAGACACAAACACACACACACACCCACACACAAAGAAACACACACACAGATACAAACACACCCGCAGACACAGACACGCACAGACACACACACAAAGATTCAAACACACACACACAGGCACAGACACAAACACACACACACAGACAGATACATACACACACGCACACAAACACACACACAGAAACGCTCAGACACACACAGACACAAACACACACACACACAAAGAAACACACACACAGACACAAACACGAACACAAACACACACACACACACAGGCACTATTAGCATTCCACTTTCCAAGAACCATTAGCTACAGACATGCTAACATTAACTACAGACATGCTAACATCAGCTACAGACATGCTAACATCAGCTACAGACATGCTAACATCATCTACAGACACGCTAACATCAGCTACAGACATGCTAACATCAGCTACAGACATGCTAACATTAGCTACAGACATGCTAACATCAGCTACAGACATGCTAAGGCTTAGATATACACTGGTCAAAAAGAGATGAGGTAAAGAGTCGATAAAATAAATGTTCACACATAAAATCTTTACTGATTGTGTAACTCATTGAGAAGAAGAAGAGGTAAGAGCACTCAGTGGAAACCTAAACCAGGAACCCACTGAGGACTGGATTCTACATCAGACCCACAGTCAAAGTGAAGATCTGAATGCACAGGTTCTGATCCGATTGGAGTGAATTTCATCACAACAACTCATAATGTGTCTCAGGAGTGGGTTTGACCTTCGACCTCTACGTGTCTGAAGGCCCTACTGACAACATCTGAACCTGCTCCTGATGAGACGGAGTATGGTGTCCTGGAGGATCTCCTCCCAGACTTGGATCAGAACATCAGTTAGCTCCTGGACCATGTGTGGTTCTACTTGCTGACGTCTGATGCAGCATACAGAACGTCCCAGAGGTTCTCAGGTGGGTTCAGGTCTGGAGAACCTGAGGATCAGTCAATGGCATCAAGACCTTCATCATCTAGGACCTGCCCACTCACTCTGACTACATGAGGCCGGGCCTTGTCCTGGACCAGGAGGAACCCAGAGTCCACAGCACCAGTGTGAGGTCTGACAGTGGGTCTGAGGGTTTCATCCTGGTACCTAAGAGCAGTCAGGTACCGTTGGCTAACACCTGGAGGTCTGTGAGACCCTCCAAGGATCTGCCTCACCAGAACATCACTGACCCACCACAAAACCGGTCCCGCTGGATGATGTTTCAGGCAGCAGAACCTTTGCCAGGGCATCTCCAGAACCTTCACGTCGACAAATTGAGTCAGAACCTGCTCTCATCCGTGAGGAGAACGAGGCACCAATGGAGAACCTGTCCATCCTGGTTTTCTCTGTTGAACGTCACTCCAGCTGCATGGTGCAGCTTCTGGCGGTTCTTGTCCTGAGACGGTTCTTGGAGACCCAGCAGAACTTCTAGTGTCGGCACGTGTGGAAGTTCTAGCCTGGAAGAGCTGGACCACCTGAATGGGCTGCAGATCCCTCATCATGGTACCAGTAGAGACCAGGACACCAGCAGAATGAAGGACGGAAGGACGGGGAGAGAGAAAAGGTCTGGGGCCAGCACCTGCAGAACCAGAACCTTTTCTGGGGTTGTCCTGCTGTCTTCTCTCCTGTCCATCTGGGGGCGCTTTCATCAGAACCAAAGCTGCTGGAACTGACCCACTGTCTCCTATGCTTCCTGACTGGACCGATCCAGAACCCAGAGGTTTAAATGACAGTGGGTCGGACTGGTTCAGGGTTCCCTTCATATTCTAGAGGAGTGGATGAAGAAGAATTAGTTCCCAGGACGTTTACTGACTGGTTGGTGGTGCGGATGGCGCGGAAGATGAAGACATAGCAGTAGATGATGACAGAGAGAGGCAGGAAGAAGACGAAGATGAAGAGCAGCATGGTGTAGGCCCGAACTGACGGCGTGAAGGTCATGTAGTCCCACGTACAGGAAGTCAGGAGGCCCTCTGGGACGTAGGCACCTGAGGGGCGAGAGACAGAGGGAGAGAGAGAGTTAGGGCGTTCTACTGACATCACAGACTGATGACCTCACAGACTGATGACCTCACAGACTGATGACCTCACAGACTGATGACCTCACAGACTGGTGTGTCTGCTGTGAAGCTCAATCATCCTGCCTGCAGCCTGTAGGTGGGAATCTTACGCCACCTGCTGTTGTAGACTGGATCCTGCACTAAGCAGTCATGGCAAAGCATTATGGGTAATGAATGAGAGGACAGTCTTTTAGAAACACATACATCAACATTTGTTGTGATTTGATGCTACGTTAAAAAAAATTATTGAATTTTTAAGTTTTTTTTAAGTCATTTTTTTAAAATAAAGTTTTAAACTTTTTGTTGAAATGATCAATTATTTGTTTTTATTGCCATTCTCAAAGCAAAGTGGGTAACGTGTCTGAATGTGTGGACAAGACATTATTATAAACCCGCCGGCTCACTGACCAACCCAAAGTTCTGCTCCTGACTTTAGAAGTTGTTCTCTGTTGTATTTATTCAGTCCAGGTGTTTGATTGTCTTATCCACCTCAGGTATTTGGAGACGTCACTGTTGTTAAATGTTCTGAAGAAGAACCCTCAGTCCATCGCATCGGTTTGATTCATTGAGACATTTTTATCATTTATTTATTCATGTAAGTTAAAATCCACTAAATGGTCACTGAACGTCGACGTGGTACCGGTTCAGAGTTCAGTTTGTTCCTTCTAGGGTTCCGTGCCCACAGCGGTCTTCATGGAAGAGGCCCCGCCCCCTCTGGAGATATACTGCACTCATGCTAAGCTAGCAAAACTTCTAATTTTCGCTGACTAGACATGACTAAAAACATATTCATGAATATTATATTATATTTTTTCAAAGAGCCCCTCAATTTAACAGACTGCTCCTTTAACGGGTCTGAACCGGCGGTTGGGATCTGATGTGGTGAGTCGTGAGAGGAGGATTTCCTGGATTCCATCATTGGCGTAAAAATGTGAGTGAGGAGGATGAGGACCAGCTGAGAGGAAGCAGGAACTCACCACCAGGGTAAAAGGAACATAAAAACATGGCGGGATGATGCATTAATGGAGAAGAGAGCGTCCTTACTCCAGCCGAAGAACGGCGGCAGGCTCCAGCCCAGAGAGTAGACCCACGCCCCCATCAGGATGAGGAGGGCCCGCCTCCGTGACAACACCCCGATGGACGTCAGCGGCCGCGTGATGACGAAGTAGCGGTCGACGGCGATCACTGTCAGCGTGATCATGGAGCAGATCCCGAAGAGAGCGCCGCAGAAGGCGTACACCTCACAGCCTGAAGACAGAGAAGATTCATGGGAGCCAGAACCAACAGCTGAAGGTTCTAGTTCCACTTCCTGCAGCAGTTTTTCCAGTTTGGATGGTGAACTAAGCAGAAGTGCAGTGACTTCTTCTCTGCTCCGAAAAGTCACATCAAAACGTCACTGAGGATTTTCATAACATAAAAACAAAGTTAGATGAAACCTGCTGATTAGTTTCACTTAACCGCTAACCACTGACCCCTCAGACCACTGACCCCTCAGACCACTGACCCCTCCCTCAGACCACTGACCCCTCCCTCAGACCACTGACCCCTCCCTCAGACCACTGACCCCTCAGACCACTGACCCCTCAGACCACTGACCCCTCCCTCAGACCACTGACCCCTCAGACCACTGACCCCTCCCTCAGACCACTGACCCCTCAGACCACTGACCCCTCCCTCAGACCACTGACCTTTCTCTCCAAAGATCCACCTCTTGTGCATGCTGGTGGTGAAGAAGATGGGCGACTGGGTGACACACATCAGCAGGTCGGTGATGGCGAGGTTAATGATGAACATGTTGGCCGGCGTCCGCAGACTGCGACTCCTGCAACAAACGACAGACGGACAGGAGTGGCGAGCTGGAGACGACTGACGGAAACACATTTTCATCAATCATAAAAATAAAAGCTCCTCCGTCATCATTCATTTAAACTTTCCCTCATTGTGTCCTTAAGTTAGCACTCACACTTTACAGACGCTCCAGAGGTTTACAGACGCTCCAGAGGTTTACAGACGCTCCAGAGGTTTACAGACGCTCCAGAGGTTTACAGACGCTCCAGGGTTTACAGACGTTTACAGACGCTCCAGAGGTTTACAGACGTTTACAGTCACTCCAGAGGTTTACAGACGCTCCAGAGGTTTACAGACGCTCCAGAGGTTTACAGACGCTCCAGAGGTTTACAGACGCTCCAGGGTTTACAGAGGTTTACAGACGCTCCAGAGGTTTACAGACGTTTACAGTCACTCCAGAGGTTTACAGACGCTCCAGAGGTTTACAGACGCTAACTCTGTTATTAGTCAGCTGGAGAAGCTAACATCGATGCTAGGCTGTCAGCGAAGCTAAAACTTTATTAACATCTCATATCGACACTGGATATAAAATCTATGACTATGAAAATATGACATTTTAATTCCATTAATTCTATTTGATGATTGAAGGAAAATAAAATAAAATAAAAATAGAGCCTTTTCTGCTCAGACGGATTTACAGACATGAACTAAACAGTCAATAATAATCCAGATTCCATAAAAGGTTCTGTTTCCACCTGAAGAAGAGCCTGACCAGAATAGGGCACAGGACGTTACCTGCAGAAAGCGTAGATGACCAGAAGGTTCCCGATGATTCCAGTGATTCCGATGGCGAGGATGACAGAGCCGATCGTGTAGTGGGCGTGGTCAGGAACGTCCACGGTGGGAAAGGGGTGGGGGGCCTGGGACATCATCGCCACCTGGAGGGAACAGCAGGAAATTACATGATAAAAGATGGTCATCGCTTCTACAAAGACTTCACTGTTACCATCTGGATGCTAACTTACCCTGTCTGCTGCTATCCACTGCTAGATGCTGCTATCTGCTAATAACATCTTGTAGCTACTGCTATCTGCTAATAACATCTTGTAGCTACTGCTAACTGTTACTAGATGCTGCTAACTGCTATTATCTTATTATAGCTGCTGCTATCGGTTACTAGATGCTGCTAATCCTGTCCTTCCTCCTCACTCACATCAGAACATCTGAACATCTTCATATCTGCCTCCTGTCTTCTGCTCAGAACCAGAACCACCGTCTCTGAACCATCCAGCAGAACTTCTCTCACCTCCATCTTGGAAACTTTCCCTTCACTCCTGCTGCTCCTCCTCCGTCACAGATAACTCCTCACACTCTTATCCACACTCCCCGGTTTTTCTTAACTGTTGACCCCAAGTTCTCAAACTCCAGCTCCTCCTCTGTCCTCACCTCCTTCTGCCTCCCTTTCATTCACACATATGTATTTTGGCTCGCTGCAAATGACCTCCATTCTTCCACCTCTCCAAGTTCTCCTCCACCTGATCCCTGCTCCCAAAATATCCTCCACCAACATCATGGTCCATGGAGACTCCTGCCTGACCTCCTCTGCCATCCTGTCCATCACCAAGGCGAACAATAAGGAGCTCAGAGCCAATCTTTGATGCAGTCCCACCTCCACTTCTCCATCAGCTCTCTCAGAGCAAACATCTCATCTGTGGAGATCTTTCAGCACCAATATACTTCCAGTGTCATTTATCCAGTTGTGTCAGGAAGGACATACGACACAAATATCTGCAAGATCAATAAACAGGAACTGATGTCCATCCATCCTGTGACATCAAAGGAAAATGGCCACTGCTTTATATCTAGTGTCGCTACGAGCAACAGGAGAAGTCCTACTGGTTGGAGCTGGAGGAATGACCTGAAGAGCATGAAAGTTCTGCACCACCTAGTGGGCATCAGAGGTACTGCACCACCTAGGGGGTATCAGAGGTACTGCACCATCTAGGGGGTATCAGAGATACTGCACCCCCTAGTGGGCATTGGAGGTAGTGCACCATTTAGTGGGCATTAAAGGTAAGGCACCATCTATTGGGCATCAGAGGTACTGCACCACCTAGGGGGTATCAGAGGTACTGCACCATCTATGGGCATTAGAGGTACTGCACCTTCTAGTGGGCTTTAGTGGTACTGCATCATCTAGGGGGTATCAGAGATATTGCATCATCTAGGGGGCATCAGAGATATTGCATCATCTAGGGGGCATTAGAGGTACTCCACCATCTAGGGGGTATCAGAGATATTGCATCATCTAGGGGGCATCAGAGATATTGCATCATCTAGGGGGATCAGAGGTACTGCATCATCTACGGGGTATCAGAGGTACTGCATCATCTAGGGGGTATCAGAGATATTGCATCATCTAGGGGGATCAGAGGTACTGCACCATCTACGGGGTATCAGATGCCCTGCACCACCTAGGGGGTATCAGAGGTACTGCACCATCTAGGGGGATTAGAGGTACTGCACCATCTAGGGGGATTAGAGGTACTGCACCATCTAGTGGGCTTTAGTGGTACTGCATCATCTAGGGGGTATCAGAGATATTGCATCATCTAGGGGGATTAGAGGTACTGCACCATCTAATGGGCTTTAGTGGTACTGCATCATCTAGGGGGTATCAGAGATATTGCATCATCTAGGGGGATTAGAGGTACTGCACCATCTAATGGGCTTTAGTGGTACTGCATCATCTAGGGGGTATCAGAGATATTGCATCATCTAGGGGGCATTAGAGGTAGAACTACGAACAGAAAAGTAATTTTGTTTCTAAAAGTATGAAGTTCTTCTTTTCTTTCCAACACCTGATCGGTCAGTCTGAACTAGGAGACATAAAACTGCAGGAGGAATCTTCTTCATGGCAGTGCCGGCACACAAATCATCTCACGTAATCCAAACCTTCTGCGTCTGACAACGGTTCTACAGTCTGTGGCAAACCGTCAGCATCAGAATGTTTCCCGTCTCCTCGACCCTCGTCTTCTCTAACAGGGTCGTGGATCTGTGGGAGGAATAACGGCGGCGCATTCAGAGGAGAGCCGCCTGTCAGAAAGGATTCAACACTCAACCTCGTTTACCGCCGCCGCCGCCACAAACCATCAATCTGCTCCTCTCAGGCCGTTAGCACGCCATGTTTCTGCGTTTGTTACTCTGTTCTAAATGGAACACATTTAAAGGAGCAGCGTGTCAAATCTGGGCGTTTATCGTTAAATAGATGGAATTCAATATTTATAACTCTGAGAATAAGAATCTTAATCTTTGCGTTAGATTTGTCCTTAGAAGGACAAAAGAAGAAGAAAAAACATGAATAACTGCAATCATTTATGGTCAGAATACGTGGAAAACACAAAAACGTAAACTCCTGGAAAAATTAACGGAAAAATACTTTCAAAGTCCTGAGTAGGTCCTTAATTATCAACTTTAAACAAACCGTCGTTTCTGGAGATATACGATTTTAAAAATACGGAACATGTTTGTTGAATGTTGATTTTGATAATATCATGAACTATGTAACTGTTAACAGGTTGACATAGTATCTGTTTTTACGGTAGCTTACTGTTTATGTCTTGTAGATTTTGTCACGCTGTTTTTTTTTACAGCATGTTTTTACAGTGTCTTTAGCCACATGGTCCGGTTCTGGTTGACTTAAAGTCTGGAAGTCTAAGTCTTACTTTCAGTCCAGTTGATGAGTTAAAGATGAGAGATGAAACAACACCCGTATGGGCATAGAGCCAAAAACAGAGGTTTGATAGTCGTTTACTCTGCCGACATGAGAAATGAGGGTAAAAGACCAGCGGTAACCGCGGTAACAACAGCTGAGCGACTGCCTTGGAGGTCAGTGTACCGACTGGGTGGAGCACTAGTGTGTACACGGACAGCGCTTGGTGCCTTTTAACGTCTCATGTCCATAAATAAGTGAAATATAACGTAAACTTAATAAAAGTGTAGAGAATGACGGATATCAAGTCCGAGCAGGACTTAGACTGAGGACTCATATCTGATCCTGTAGGAGGCTAGTAGGTGGGTCTGGGTAGCTGCTAGCGTTATGGTACCAGAGCCCACCTTCAGAGGTTCACTGGCGTTCACATCAGCAGGTCAAGGCTTTTTAGGCAACAAGAGGTGGACCTAGATGTGGTTGTAATGTTATGGCTCATCTGTGTACCTTAAAAGCGTATAATCCCTGAACTAGATCCGTGGGTTCCCCGGCTCATCCTACCAAACGTGTTCCTTGTTCATAGTTGTAATAATGGAAGTGACGGCTTTAGTTTTTTCCTACACACCCTGAACGCAGCATCAGGTCCATCAGCGTTTGGAGCAGAAATAGAAAATCTCCACTGATCTGGATATAAAGTGGATCCTGGCAGGAATGCATGTTTATTATATAACACCATTACAGCGTGTACATTTACTCCACGCGGCCGAGCCACGTTACTCTCACACCGTTAACTACAGCCGGAACATCACCTTCACCAGTCAGACCTTCATCTCCTCGCTCAGGTGGGTTTTCTCATCACAGTCCAGCTCACGGAGTCACGTCATCTCCAGTTCGCTTCATCACACCCCGATTTCAGACAAGAAGAGAGTAAATTAGACAATAAACCAACTTTAATGTGAAGTCTACGCTCACCAGTTGTCTACGACCGACGATCGCATGGTGATCCTTGACCGTCTGTTCTATCCTGTGTGCCCAAACCTCTAAAAAAAGAGGCGTCTGCTGTAAGTGGTTAGGACTAATATCTGGACCCGAAGGTGGTTAGGACTAATCATCGGGGGTGGCTAAGACTCGTAACATCCGTACTGTACTAAGAAGAAGAGCTTTACTCCTTCATCAGCTGATTCGGAGTTCTGCACGAAGTAGAACTTCAGCAGACTGAAGCTGAACGCCTGGAGGTCTGAGAGACAAACGGTTCTTAGGAGACAGATCCGTTTTTCCGCTCACTGATAAACACACACACACACAGAGACAAACACACACACACACACTGGTTCTGACAGAATCCAATGGAGTCAAACTGAGAAAAAAGTATTTTGAAGAAATTCAAATCATCTGCTTCATGTGGTCGTGTATATGTGTCTGTGTGTGTGTGTGTGTGTGTCTGAATGTGTGTGTGTGTATGTGTCTCTTTGATTGTTTGTCTGTGTGTGTCTGTGTGTGTCTGTGTGTGTGTGTCTGTGTGTGTGTGTGTCTGAATGTGTGTGTGTCTGTGTGGATATGTCTGTGTGTATGTGTCTGAATGTCTGTGTGTGTGTGTCTGAATGTGTGTGTGTCTGTGTGTGTCTGTGTGTGTCTGTGTGTATGTGTGTATGTGTCTGAATGTCTGTGTGTGTGTGTATGTGTCTCTTTGATTGTTTGTCTGTGTGTGTCTGTGTCCATGTAAGTGTGTGTGTCCTCTTTTCATCAGTCGACCTTGAAAGCTTCCCACGCCACGGTTGACTGAAGCGCTGTATCACATGACCACGATCGTTTGCGTTGATGGTCTCTTAGGCAACAATAGGGTCGATGTGTGATTGTGATCAATGTCAGAAAGAGCCTTCCTGCGTCAGACAGGAAACTGTTTGAAGAACATCCTCTTACCCGTTGGCGTTTTTATCAGTTTCTTCATTTAGTTATTGACCTCTTTAAATATTTACATTTGATTTTAATCTGGGAAACCTGCCGGATTCCCCCGCCCCCCAGGATGAGCCGGAGAGGGTTGCTGGAAAGAGGGATGTCTTGAATATCTGGCGGGGTCAAAGTCAGGCTTTATTGAAGAAAACCTGACATCCAGCAGGTTTGTTCCACAGAGTCAGTTACCATGGTAACCAATTCAGGGTTTAACTTAGCCCCTATTTCTAGACCAGACAAAACCCAGAGTTTCCCTCATCTCAGGTTTACCTAACCCAGAGTTTCCCTCATCTCAGGTTTACCTAACCCAGAGTTTCCATCATCTCAGGTTTACCTAACCCAGAGTTTCCCTCATCTCAGGTTTACCTAACCCAGAGTTTCCCTCATCTCAGGTTTACCTAACCCAGAGTTTCCCTCATCTCAGGTTTACCTAACCCAGAGTTTCCCTCATCTCAGGTTTACCTAACCCAGAGTTTCCCTCATCTCAGGTTTACCTAACCCGGAGTTTCCCTCATCTCAGGTTTACCTAACCCAGAGTTTCCCTCATCTCAGGTTAACCTAACCCAGAGTTTCCCTCATCTCAGGTTTACCTAACCCAGAGTTTCCCTCATCTCAGGTTTACCTAACCCAGAGTTTCCCTCATCTCAGGTTAACCTAACCCAGAGTTTCCCTCATCTCAGGTTTACCTAACCCAGAGTTTCCCTCATCTCAGGTTTACCTAACCCAGAGTTTCCCTCATCTCAGGTTAACCTAACCCAGAGTTTCCCTCATCTCAGGATTGCTCAAGCCAGAGCTCAGCTTTTAACTCAGAGTTGGATAAACCCTCTTTCTGGAACAGGCCCCAGGATTAGACGGACTGTTAAATACATAAAGACATAAATAAAAGAGGAAGAGCAGGATAAACGCCACGGGTCAGTCAGATTTATGGATGTATAAACGTGTTTTTATACATTTATATATATAATATGTTTTTATATATTTACAGTAGAAGAGCACCGATCCAAATGTTCTTGGCCCAAAATGGATCACAGATCTTTATAAAATCTGACCGGCCGATAATGATTTAAAGTTTTAAAATCATAACTGACAGTATACATACACAAATACACACACATATACACACAAACATAAACAAATACACACAAACATACAATTAACTCAATCCGTTCTGTTCTTTCCTCCTCTCTATCTATCCAGTCTGCTTACTCACAGTTTGAGATCTCCCAGCCTCTAAGGTGTTTCCCAGAAATCTCACAGCAGGAGGTTGAGGTTATCATCAGGACAATGAAATCCTCCAACTGTGCCCTCCAGCCATTTCCTAAAGCCCTAGTGAAAACTAACATCTCTTCCATCAGTCCCCTGATCAACGCTGTAATAAACCAATCCCTCCAGGCCGGCTTTGGACCATCTGCCCATTTCCAAACTCCCATTCCTCTCCAAAGTTCTGGAAAAAGTAGTTGCTGCCCACCACAACAACCTCCAGACTAGATTACTGAAACGCACTTCATCACTTCTCATCGGGATCCCTGATAAAAGTCTTCAAAGACTTCAGGATGTTCAAAACAGTCTGAAGGACCTGATGAGAGTGTAAACACAAACCTCCCTCCCCGGACTAAAATCAGCACCATGGGTGATCGGACCTTCTGTTCTGCTGGCTAACATGTGTGGAATGCTCTTACTGACCATCTGAAGGCTCCACAGACGACTGAGACATTTTAAAAAGGACTTAAAACTTTCCTTTTTGGCAGAATCTATAACTGTTAATTAAAATTGCTCCTTTTTGGTCAGGCTTTTATATAATTATTATTATTATATACACACAAACATACACAAACACACACAAGCTTTGTGTGTCTTTCATTCACCCTGAAAGAGTTCCAAGCTGCTGAGATGTTTATAGCTATGCTAGCTCATGCCTGGTGCGAGCGTGGAACATTGTTGGACATAGAATCGGCTACACCAAGTCACTGATGGGCCGGTGCAGCGCTAGTTTATAGATGTTTACATCTGTTTAGATGTTTGAATTCTATGAAAACACATGCAAATATGTTAAGCTTTTTTTTGGGTAAAGACAAAGGTGCAGACATGTGCAGACACAGGTGCAGACATGTGCAGACACAGGTGTAGGCATGTGCAGACACAGGTGCAGACACAGGTGCAGACACAGGTGCAGACACAGGTGCAGACACAGGTGCAGACACAGGCGCAAACATGGGCAGACAGAGGTGCAGACAGGTGCAGTCACAGGTGCAGACACAGGCGCAGACATGGGCAGACAGAGGTGCAGATAGGTGCAGACACAGGTGCAGTGCAGACACAGACGCAGACACAGGCGCAGACACAGGTGTAGGCATGTGCAGACACAGGTGCAGACCCAGACGCAGACACAGGCGCAGACACACGTGCAGACACAGGTGCAGACACAGGAGCAGACACAGGTGCAGACACACGTGCAGACACAGGTGCAGACACAGGTGCAGACACAGGTATAGACCCATGCGGTGCCAGTGGTAACTTTTGAAGATTATTTATGGAACTAGATGAACTCACCTCATATTCTCAACATAAGAAAATGAAGTAGATTCAAGAAGTGAATATTTACTATATTTGCAGAAAGTTTCAAACTGGCGTTCAGTAAAGGCACAAACTACTCCATTACTAGTCCTGTATTCAAACTGAACGCGACTGAACTTCTGTGCTGTCAGATCCATCTCAAGAATGTGGATTCTATGAGAATCAGAGAATCAGAGAAAAAGAACTGGACCAAAGTTTGGTGATTTGTAAAAGTTGTGGAGCAGCGATGAAGGTAGAAGGACGGATCAGAACTTCTCCAGAGGATAACAGAGAGAGTTCACCGCCGTCTACGTAATCATGACCGCAGAGCCCTCCAGTGTGTGTGTGTGTGTCTGTGTGTGTGAGTGTGTGAGTGTCTGTGTGCGTGTCTGTGTGCGTGAGTGTGTGTGTCTGTGTGCGTGTCTGTGTGCGTGAGTGTGTGCGTGAGTGTGTGTGTCTGTGTGCGTGTCTGTGTGCGTGAGTGTGTGTGTCTGTGTGCGTGAGTGTGTGTGTGAGTGTGTCTGTGTGTGTGAGTGTGTGAGTGTCTGTGTGCGTCAGTATGTGTGCGTCAGTATGTGTGCGTCAGTATGTGTGCGTCAGTATGTGTGTGTGTGTGTGTGTGTGTGTGCGTCAGTATGTGTGCGTCAGTATGTGTGCGTCAGTATGTGTGCGTCAGTATGTGTGCGTGTGAGTGTGTGTGTGCGTCAGTATGTGTGCGTCAGTATGTGTGCGTGTGAGTGTGTGTGTGCGTCAGTATGTGTGCGTGTGAGTGCGTGTGTGCGTCAGTATGTGTGCGTCAGTATGTGTGCGTCAGTATGTGTGCGTCAGTATGTGTGCGTCAGTATGTGTGCGTCAGTATGTGTGCGTGTGAGTGTGTGTGTGCGTCAGTATGTGTGCGTGTGAGTGTGTGTGTGCGTCAGTATGTGTGCGTGTGAGTGTGTGTGTGCGTCAGTATGTGTGCGTCAGTATGTGTGCGTCAGTATGTGTGCGTCACTATGTGTGCGTGTGAGTGTGTGTGTGCGTCAGTATGTGTGCGTGTGAGTGTGTGTGTGCGTCAGTATGTGTGCGTGTGAGTGTGTGTGTGCGTCAGTATGTGTGCGTGTGAGTGTGTGTGTGCGTCAGTATGTGTGCGTCAGTATGTGTGCGTCAGAATGTGTGCGTCAGTATGTGTGCGTCAGTATGTGTGCGTCAGAATGTGTGCGTCAGTATGTGTGCGTCAGTATGTGTGCGTGTGAGTGTGTGCGTCAGTATGTGTGCGTGTGAGTGTGTGTGTGCGTCAGTATGTGTGCGTCAGTATGTGTGCGTCAGTATGTGTGCGTGTGTGCGTCAGTATGTGTGCGTCAGAATGTGTGCGTGTGAGTGTGTGCGTCAGTATGTGTGTGTGTGTGTGTGTGTGCGTCAGTATGTGTGCGTCAGAATGTGTGCGTCAGTATGTGTGCGTCAGTATGTGTGCGTGTGAGTGTGTGCGTCAGTATGTGTGCATGTGAGTGTGTGTGTGCGTCAGTATGTGTGCGTCAGTATGTGTGCGTCAGTATGTGTGCGTCAGTATGTGTGCGTCAGTATGTGTGCGTGTGAGTGTGTGCGTCAGTATGTGTGCGTGTGAGTGTGTGTGTGCGTCAGTATGTGTGCGTCAGTATGTGTGCGTCAGTATGTGTGCGTCAGTATGTGTGCGTCAGTATGTGTGCGTCAGTATGTGTGCGTCAGTATGTGTGCGTCAGTATGTGTGCGTCAGTATGTGTGCGTCAGTATGTGTGTGTGTGTGTGTGTGTGTGTGATATACTATATATTAGCTCCTGCTATCATTTCATCCTTTGATCCCTGCTTTCATTCTTTTTCCCCGTGTGAGAAGATGATTTCCTGCTCGTCTCCAGACTCCTCCCTCCGTCTGTCACAGACGGATCTGACATCACAGACTCTCAGTCAGGAGAGACTCGCCCTCCTGCTTAAAGGTTGGCTGTCAAATTCATCTTTATGAATTTGACGTTTAATGTAATATTCACAGCTGAAGCTCCGTTAGACTGACAGCTGACATTCATGTCATGTGATCACGTCCAGCAACGCTTCCGCTGAATGACATCTCACTGATATTTAAAGGTTATTTATTATTATTGGATGTTTTCACTCATTTATACCATAACACAGCTTTTTGTGAATTAGTGCTAAATGATTAATACTACATAATACGAGTACAACATAGTACTACTACATACTAATACTACACTATGACCGATCTTCAAAACATAGAGACAAATAAAAAGTAGATGAGTGGTAGCTGCTAACGACTACTAGCTTCTAAACAAGTAATAGCGGATAATTGCTACCAGCTGGTTTTAGAACTTCCAGAAGTCCATTCCATATCTGTTACTACCTTCCCTGCCGGAGAGGAGGAATGAAGGCCGCTCTTATACTCTGGGCCCGACAGGACGACCGGGGAGGGGGAGGAGAGACACGGGCTGGAGGTGAAGATCGCCGATCTGAGGATGATGATTAAAAAACCGCCCGCATGAAGAAGATCAGCACCGCCCATCAATCACCATCAGCTGGCTTTGACAATTTTATGAGTTTGACTGGGGCGTCTAACGGAGTTTCTCCAGGATCAGACGCTTCACTGTGCATCCCATAATAGCAGGGAGAAGTTCATCAGACGTCCAGCCCCGACTCTCAGCAGCTCCCGTGTGTGTGTGTGTGCGTGAGTCTGTGTGTATGTGAGTCTGTATGTGTGTGTGTGAATCTGTGTAGGTGTGAGTGAGTCTGTAGGTGTGTGTGTGTGTGTATGTGTGTGTGTGTGTATGTGTGTGTATGTGTGTGTGTGTGAGAGTCTGTGTATATTAGTCTGTATGTGTGTGTGTGTTAGTCTCGGTGTTAGTTTGTATGTGTGTGTGTGAGTCTGTAGGTGTGATTGAGTCTGTATGTGTGTGTGTGTGAAACTGTAGGTGTGATTGAGTTTGGTTGTGTGTGTGTGTGTGTGTGTGTGTGTGTGTGTGTGTGTGTATGTGTGTGTGTGTGAGAGTCTGTGTATGTTAGTCTGTATGTGTGTGTGTGTTAGTCTGTATGTGTGTGTGTGTTAGTCTCGGTGTTAGTTTGTATGTGTGTGTGTGAGTCTGTAGGTGTGATTGAGTCTGTATGTGTGTGTGTGTGTGTGTGTGTGTGTGAGTCTGTAGGTGTGATTGAGTCTGTATGTGTGTGTGTGTGTGTGTGTGTGTGTGTGTGTGTGTGTGTGTGTCTGTGTGTGTGTGTGTGTGTATGTGTCTGTGTGTGTGTGTGTGTGTGTGTGTGTGTGTGTGTGTGTGTGTGTGTGTGTGTGTATGTGTGTACAGAAAGGGAGTCGGTGGAAAGTTGGCATGAGCCGAAACCAAAACAAAACGTCGATGCAGCAGATCTGCATACAGTCAATAACTCAGCAACACCCAGCAAACACACAATCGATGGCAGACATGACGGTGAGGGGCAGAAACACGCCGTCCTTCACCCACCTGAACGTCCTGACGGCCCGTCCAGAGACCTCATGAACGGAGGACGAGGCTGGTTGTGGCTGCTGCGGCTCAGAGCAGACTGACAGACAACCACAACTCCTTCCTCTCACGTGGAGTCATGTGTGAGTTCCACAGACGGCGTGATGATGCCCTCAGAGGAGGAGAACGCCTTCATGCCTCCAGGACACATTAAGCTGTCAGCATCCGACTCTCTGTGCGTCTGTCGGTCCGCACCAAGACCTCCAGAAGATTCAGACGGAGATTAATCTGTGTGACGGCTCGACCCGAATGATCTGAATCTATTATTATTATTGTTTTCCTTTTACTGGGTTTACTTCAGAACCACGGTTTCCAGTTTTGACAGAACAAATATACATTATACATCAAAATGTGCATCTTGATCATGACTACTGTTTTTTTTTAATTATGTGAGAAAAATCTCATGAGACAAAATGGAAAATAGGAAATATTACTACAAGATGCCAAAAACATTCAGACAATGAAAGAGTCCAGGTTTTATTCTGGGGCTTCATTTCACCATCAGACACACATTTATTAGACTTACCAATTATTGTCATAGTAAATTCATAATATTGTCATATTAATGTCTCCTTAGATTTAAAAATAACTTCTTTTGGCGAGCGCACCAAACTCTGTGAAAAAAAGGACGTGTTAAATATTCAGGCGCTTACAGTAAATAGTAAATGTCCTATATTAAATGAAGATACATCGTTTTCAAATCATGTTGTCTACAAATATAAATTTGGCAATAATGTTACCAGAATTAGAGTCGTGGAATAATTTCATTATCCTGTCATGTTTTGCTGCGCTTCATTAGAGTTAAACGGACTAAACCGAGTCCAGAATGATCTTAAGATTAAAATCTTAAAATCAGGATTAACATTATATACGCCGAATACAAGAAATAACGTCCCTCCGTGGGGTCTGTGGTTCTCTGCTCGTCTGGGTTGGACATTCTTGCCGGTAAACGTGGAAAAAGTTAAACAGACATTTTTTCTAACGGAGTCCGACTGCCGTCTTATCTCCACAGCGAACGTTCCCGGTAGACTAAGCCCGCCGTGACTCACCGTCGGGGCCGCGGAGGCAGGAAGCTGGAGTCGGTTCACATCCACCGCCGGACCGGCCGTCGATGCCGTGCAGTTCGGTTCGAGTCCGCTGCACGAGAAGATGCTCTGCAGAGCGCGGTGAGGCGCGCTCTTCCCGCCGTTCATCGTCCTCCTCCGCCCCCTCACGCGCTCTGTCCGCCGGAAAGAGAATGATTGACAGTTGACCGGAGCTGGGGCAGGCAGGTGAGGTTAAAGGTCACATCACATCAAGCATGATCATGAACCCGTGTTTCTACATTATTTAAGCTGCTGAGCTGAAAACTTCACTGCCAGAAAAGTTTCATCCAGTTTACGCTAAAACATTGAGGTTACCAGAACCATATCACTGAACCTGGACTGTTTCTCTGTGTGAACCTGGACTGTTTCACTGTGTGAACCTGCACTGTTTCACTGTGTGAACCTGCACTGTTTCACTGTGAGAACCTGGACTGTTTCACTGTGTGAACCTGGACTGTTTCACTGTGTGAACCTGGACTGTTTCACTGTGTGAACCTGGACTGTTTCTCTGTGTGAACCTGGACTGTTTCACTGTGTGAACCTGGACTGTTTCTCTGTATGAACCTGGACTGTTTCTCTGTGTGAACCTGGACTGTTTCACTGTGTGAACCTGGACTGTTTCACTGTGTGAACCTGGACTGTTTCACTGGATGAACCTGGACTGTTTCTCTGTGCTAACCTGGACTGTTTCTCTGTGTGAAACTGGACTGTTTCACTGTGTGAACCTGGACTGTTTCTCTGTGCTAACCTGGATTGTTTCTCTGTGTGAACCTGGACTGTTTCACTGTGTGAACCTGGACTGTTTCTCTGTGCTAACCTGGATTGTTTCTCTGTGTGAACCTGGACTGTTTCACTGTGTGAACCTGGACTGTTTCTCTGTGTGAACCTGGACTGTTTCACTGTGTGAACCTGCACTGTTTCACTGTGTGAACCTGCACTGTTTCACTGTGAGAACCTGGACTGTTTCACTGTGTGAACCTGGACTGTTTCTCTAGAATGAACCTGGACTGTTTCACTGTGTGAACCTGCACTGTTTCACTGTGAGAACCTGGACTGTTTCACTGTGTGAACCTGGACTGTTTTACTATGAGAACCTGGACTGTTTCTCTGTGTGAACCTGGACTGTTTCACTGTGTGAACCTGGACTGTTTCTCTAGAATGAACCTGGACTGTTTCACTGTGTGAACCTGCACTGTTTCACTGTGAGAACCTGGACTGTTTCACTGTGTGAACCTGGACTGTTTTACTATGAGAACCTGGACTGTTTCACTGTGTGAACCTGGACTGTTTTACTATGAGAACCTGGACTGTTTCTCTGTGTGAACCTGGACTGTTTCACTGTGTGAACCTGGACTATTTCACTGTGTGAACCTGCACTGTTTCACTGTGAGAACCTGGACTGTTTCTCTGTGTGAACCTGGACTGTTTCACTGTGTGAACCTGGACTGTTTCTCTGGAATGAACCTGGACTGTTTCACTGTGTGAACCTGGACTGTTTTACTATGAGAACCTGGACTGTTTCTCTGTGTGAACCTGGACTGTTTCACTGTGAGAACCTGGACTGTTTCTCTGTGTGAACCTGGACTGTTTCACTGTATGAACCTGGACTGTTTCACTGTGTGAACCTGGACTGTTTCACTGTATGAACCTGGACTGTTTCACTGTGTGAACCTGGACTGTTTCTCTGTGTGAACCTGGACTGTTTCACTGTGTGAACCTGGACTGTTTCACTGTATGAACCTGGACTGTGTGGCCGGTTCGAGTCCCACCAGGGTCCACTTGTCTTAGGGTTCTTTAGCTATACCCTGAAACCTTCATAGGCTCCGCCTACTGCTCCCTCGGGGTGGGGTCGGACGCAGAGAAGCTTATGTAAGTTCTTTGCTCAAATGTGTGCCAGAGGTTTAATATGTATATTAATATTATATATTCTCTCCACCCAGATTTATTGAAGTCATGTGGTGAAAACTGTAACATTTCAAACAGTAGATCTTTGACTACATGGAAATAAAGAAACAATAAACACCTTACTAGAAGAAAGTCATTTCTGTAAAAGAATCGACAGATTGAACATTTCATTTTACAGTAAAATCCTTTAACTATTATCAAGAGCGTAACGTCGTTCCCACGGAAACAAGAGGGTAAAACTTCGGTTCATGTTCATCAAATGATTTTGATTTAAAAGCAAAACAAACATTCTGACCAGATTAGAAGATAATTATAATTATCTGAAAACATGTTTTATCAAAGAGTTGAGTCGTAACTTTATGTCAAACGTAGGAACAACGAGATAATCTAATGAAACTTTCCCTTTAAATGAAAAAATCTGGATAAACCCGGACCTTTAATGTTGTTTAAACACGAACACCGAAACATTTACGTCTGATTTGTTCTCACTGTTTTAAACATGCTTGACCAAACGATCCGTCATTATAGCGCCAACATGACCACACTGAAGCAGGAGATGAAGCGAGCGCCTTTACCTGAACAACTCTTGAAGAGACAAAATCCAGATCCAAGTCCAGGCGGGTCTGTCAGTCCTCCGAGGGCTGATGGGTAAATTCAGCTCCTGGTGCGCTGAGAGAAACCACACGGTTGGCCGGAGTCTAATCCAGCCGCTGGAGAGCCGACGGGCGGAGCAGGTGATGGAGTGGAGGGACAGTTGGACACAGGTAGAAGTTTATAAGGGATCTTTGGATATGCGGGTCTCTAGGGCAGCGCTCTGATCAGAAGTCATTACGTTGATTATCTGCTGACCTGCTGCCTTCACTTAATTCACATGGGAGGGAATTAGAATCAACCGCTCTCAGTGATCAGCACACAATTACTTTGCCTGGACTCTCACAGAGTTTTATCGCTTAATGGAGAGCAGAGATCAAACCGTGAAATCCCTCAAAATCTCTTTTCCACTATGTTTATTTCAAACCTGACCTGAATCACATCCCCAAAATATCCATCAAACATCTCCACCACTAATGTGTGAGTAATCTGTTACTGTGTGAGTAATCTGTTACTATGTGTGTGTAATCTGTTACTGTGTGTGAGTAATCTGTTACTATGTGTGTGTAATCTGTTACTGTGTGTGAGTAATCTGTTACCGTGTGTGAGTAATCTGTTACTGTGTGTGACTAATCTGATACTATGTGTGAGTAATTTGTTACTGTGTGTGAGTAATCTGTTACTATCTGTGAGTAATATGTTACTATGTGTGAGTAATCTGTTATTGTGTGTGAGTAATCTGTTACTATGTGTGAGTAATCTGTTACTGTGTGAGTAATCTGTTACTGTGCGTGAGTAATCTGTTACTATGTGAGTAATCTGTTACTGTGTAAGTAATCTGTTAGTGTGTGTGAGTAATCTGTTACTATGTGTGAGTAATCCATTACTGTGTGAGTAATCTGTTACTGTATGTGAGTAATCTGTTACTATGTGTGAGTAATCTGTTACTATGTGTGAGTAATCTGTTTTTCTATGTGTGAGTAGTCTGTTACTATGTGTGAGTAATCTGTTACTATGTGTGAGTAATCTGTTACTATATGTGAGTAATGTTACTATGTGTGAGTAGTCTGTTACTAAGTGTGAGTAATCTGTTACTATGTGCGAGTAGTCTGTTACTATGTGTGAGTAATCTGTTTTTCGATGTGTGAATAGTCTGTTACTATGTGTGAGTAATCTGATACTATGTGTGAGTAATCTGTTACTGTTTGTGAGTAATCTGTTACTGTCTGAGTAATCTGTTACTGTGTGAGTAATCTGTTAGTGTGTGTGAGTAATCTGTTACTGTGTGAGTAATCTGTTACTATGTGTGAGTAATCCATTAATATGTGTGAGTAATCTGTTACTGTATGTGAGTAATCTGTTACTATGTGTGAGTTATCTGTTACCATATGTGAGTAATATGTTACTATGTGTGAGTAGTTTGTTACTATGTGTGAGTAATCTGTTACTATGTGTGAGTAATCTGTTACTATGTGTGAGTAGTCTGTTACTATGTGTGAGTAATCTGTTACTATGTGTGGGTAATCTGTTACTATGTGTGAGTAATCTGTTACTATGTGTGGGTAATCTGTTACTTTGTGTGAGTAATCTGTTTCTATGTGTGAGTAGTCTGTTACTATGTGTGAGTAATCTGTTACTATGTGTGAGTAATCTGTTACTGTGTGTGAGTAATCTGTTACTATGTGTGAGTAATCTGTTATTATGTGTGAGTAATATGTTACTATGTGTGGGTAGTCTGTTACTATGTGTGAGTAATCTGTTACTATGTGTGAGTAGTCTGTTATTATGTGTGAGTAATGTTACTTTGTGTGAGTAATCTGTTTTTCTATGTGTGAGTAGTCTGTTACTATGTGTGAGTAATCTGTTACTATGTGTGAGTAATCTGTTACTATATGTGAGTAATGTTACTATGTGTGAGTAGTCTGTTACTAAGTGTGAGTAATCTGTTACTATGTGCGAGTAGTCTGTTACTATGTGTGAGTAATCTGTTTTTCGATGTGTGAGTAGTCTGTTACTATGTGTGAGTAATCTGATACTATGTGTGAGTAATCTGTTACTGTTTGTGAGTAATCTGTTACTGTCTGAGTAATCTGTTACTGTGTGAGTAATCTGTTAGTGTGTGTGAGTAATCTGTTACTGTGTGAGTAATCTGTTACTATGTGTGAGTAATCCATTAATATGTGTGAGTAATCTGTTACTGTATGTGAGTAATCTGTTACTATGTGTGAGTTATCTGTTACCATATGTGAGTAATATGTTACTATGTGTGAGTAGTTTGTTACTATGTGTGAGTAATCTGTTACTATGTGTGAGTAATCTGTTACTATGTGTGAGTAGTCTGTTACTATGTGTGAGTAGTCTGTTACTATGTGTGGGTAATCTGTTACTATGTGTGAGTAATCTGTTACTATGTGTGGGTAATCTGTTACTTTGTGTGAGTAATCTGTTTCTATGTGTGAGTAGTCTGTTACTATGTGTGAGTAATCTGTTACTATGTGTGAGTAATCTGTTACTATGTGTGAGTAATCTGTTACTATGTGTGAGTAATCTGTTACTATGTGTGGGTAGTCTGTTACTATGTGTGGGTAGTCTGTTACTATGTGTGAGTAGTCTGTTATTATGTGTGAGTAATCTGTTACTTTGTGTGAGTAATCTGTTACTTTGTGTGAGTAATCTGTTACTTTGTGTGAGTAATCCAGGTTCTTTTCACCATCAGACATTAAATTTCTCATAAATTGTCTACTTTGTATTTTTATCATATTCCGACTGAGTTGATGATTCGTCTTTATTTTAACTCTGATTGAAGGTTTGCGTCAGGAATCTGGTTTTATTCGGGTCATGATCCACAGGAACATTTAGAAGAGCGACTGCGTCCGACATCGACTGATGGAAAAACGCTCAGTTGTGTTTATCGACCGTCACAGAGACTCTCATCCAATCAATCACTTTTAACTGAATGTAGGACAGCAAAGACACGCCCTGCTGCTTCCTGCCAGCTGTCAATCAAACACACGCCTGCTGCTTCCTGCCAGCTGTCAATCAAACACACGCCTGCTGCTTCCTGCCAGCTGTCAATCAAACACACGCCCTGCTGCTTCCTGCCAGCTGTCAATCAAACTCAGGTCCTGACACAACTTTATCCTTCTCTGACACTCCGGCTCATAACCACACTATAAAAACAATCTACAGAAATGACAGTAAAAAACTGTCAAAAACAGAAATAAAAACAATACATCAGAATTATCTTAAATAAAGAAAGAGTCAATCAACATTTATAACCATAATATATAATATATATCATAACTAGTTTTTAAGATCAGAATATTTAGACCCGGTTTAAACAGTTTAAAAACATGGAGGTCCAAAAGTGAAAAACAACAGACATAATTTTAAAATACGTAAATAAAAGAATTAGAAGAAACTCTTTAAACGTCCGACGGTTTCTATGTTTTCTGTAGAAACAAGTCCTGAGAGGTTCTGTCAAACATCTGCTGCATAGAAGCTGAGCGCTGCTTCTCCATGTTTGGTTCTGACTCTGGGGACACAGAGCAGAACTGATCCAGACCACCTGAGAGTTCTGGATGGCCCAGAGCCCGGCAGAAGATCACAGATGTATATTGGACCTGAAAGCAGGATTTTGAAATCTGTTCTGAGAGACAGGAAGTCAGTGTAGAGACCTCAGAACCGGACTCATATGATCCAGTCTCCCGGTCTTAGTGAGGACTCAAGCAGCAGTGTTCTGATCCATTTGTGAGGAAGACCCATTGAGACGTTGTCACAGTAGTCCAGTTGGATGAAGATAAACGCATGGACTAGTTTTTCCAGATCCTGTGAATCATCAGTCCTCTGGTTCTGGTTCTGGTTCTGGTTCTGTTCTTCAGGTGACAGTAGGCGGTCTTAGTATGGCTGTTAAAGCTTAGGTCCAAATCCATGACCACACCCAGATCTCTGTCTCTGTCTAAACCTTTTAACTTTACAGATTGATGGTGACCTTTAACCTTTCCTCTTGGCTCCAACATCTACGTCCTCAGTTGTGTCTTCGTTCAGCTGAAGGAAGTTCTGGCCCATCCAGTCGGGGACGGATGTCCTGACTCAGTGCCTGTACTGGACCCCGTAGAAGCTGCAGATGTGAACCAGAGGTGGGCCCAGGACGGAGCCTAAGGAAACTCCGCCTCACATTTGCAGTTAGACACAAAGAAGTCCCCGTCTTCCAGGTAGCATTTAAACCAGCTGGGTCAGAACCACCGATCCAGTAATATACTACACATTAAGAAATATGATTACTGCGAAGAAGCCGTGATGAAGATGAGGCCAGCCGTGACAACGACGCGCTGAAGGACAAAGTGCTACTCATCATCAGAATGGACAAGGCAGTTATTCAACACAGTGACCCAGTTTACCCAAGAACACAAGGTCGACAGCGCCACAGCAGAACCCGTCGCTCCTTTAGCTGATGAACATTACAGAACGCTGTGAGATTTGGGTCAAAGCGTTACCAAAAGGGCGCCGTCAGTGATGTAATCCACAGATTAGGTCCGTCCTCTTCAGCGTCTGATGGACGCAGTCATCAGGACTGAACGCGGCGTCCCCTCGGAGACGCTCGGCTGCTGTCAGAACAAACTCTGCAGGGGACCGAGATCGAGAGACCCGCATCTCTGGTTCTGTTCTCAGCGCCAGCAGGAACGCTCAGCTGGCCGCCGGTTGCTATGGTAACATCGCTCCTGTAAGACATCCCATGACATCACTGTGACAGACCGTTCTGTCTGTCTGTCTGTCTGTCTGTCTGTCTGTCTGTCTGTCTGTCTCTGGGAAACATGGGAAACAATCCGATCAGTCCAGCAGGTTTTCTATTCTGCTGTTAACAGACAGACGGACGGACGGACGGACAGACAGACAGACAGACAGACAGACAGACAGACAGACAGACAGACAGACAGACAGACACAGACAGACACACAGACAGACGGTCAGACAGACAGACACACAGACAGACGGTCAGACAGACAGACAGACAGACAGACAGACAGACGGTGAGGCAGACAGACAGGAGGGTCTGGGTGAGGTTAATATAATAAGTTGTTTGGAGTAGTGATGTCACAGTGCGGCTGTAACCGGCTGGGCGCCATCATCCAAACTTACTAGATCTGCGTCTCTGAGAGGATTCTGGTTACGGCCTTGAGATTGACAGGTCTGCTCTGTACAGTCAAACAAAGCTCGCTTACCCACAATTCTCTCTGCTAAATGGAACTGTCCACGTTCTCCTGGACACCTACGAGTCCAGATACGCCGGCGCCCCTCGTTCATTAGAGGTTCCTGAACACATGACGTCAAAATATGATCAAAGCGACTCGTTTCCGTGATGTTAGCCTGTTGCTAGCAAACAAGCTACTTCCTGCCTCGAAGCTTTCAGACAAATCTTTACTGACACGTCTCAACGTCTGCGGCGATTGACGGGCCGATCGGGCCCGAGCTCAGGGACGACGTACGATGACCGGGTCTCAGAAGTATGACATCATCAGCTAAGTGAGGACAGAGTAATGACAAACACGGCAGCCAGGAGGCGCTGTGATGTCACCGCTGAGGTGTGGCTCGTTGAAGGGCCGCCACCACAGAGTGAAAGAGGAGTGTCGTTGGCGAGAACAGACTTTTTCCGGGCCGTGATTCATCGGGTCGTGTGATGCATGAGGTCAAAGGTCACCACACCAGGATCTATCAGAACTGCCTTTTTATTTTCGACCACAGCGGATCAAAGAACAGGAGCTCCTAATTACGACGTTCCTGACTTACACCTGAGGAAGAACCGTCAGGAGCCACGTCAGAACAAACACCATTGGTCGTCCAGATCCATCTCACAGATGAAGCGCCGTCGGGCCCAGCACCGTTCGTCGTGCCAACATTTCAAACCTCCGCCTTCTTTGAGGATCATCATCACACAGTCCTCCTCCAGCAGGGAGTCTTCTCTCCGGACGCTGTCGTCGTTGTTCGGCTGCCCGTCGTCCCAGAAGGAGCGGTTCACCTCATCCCTGGTGCCATCGACCCATTTGAAGTTGCCGTCCTCCACCAAATCCTGCAGCCCGATCCAAAGAGCTTTCGAACCCGAGGAGTTTGTGGAAAACTCCAGGATCAGATTATGGAGGAACTCCTGGTCCTCCGGACTCCTCACCACAGCCAGTTGACCACGAACGTTATGACAGTACCTTTGAGCATCTTGCCAATCCAGCCCCTCCTCCTCCTCCTCCTCCTCCACCTCCTTCTTCTCCTCCGCAGTAGGGATGAAGAAGCAGCGCGACGAGCCGACCCGCTGCCTCCACCCATCGGGGCAGACGCTCTCAGGCAAACGTCTTCTATGCGATGGAGGAGGCAGAAATGATAAATAAATGGCGGTGAAGGTGAGACCAAGGATCACGGCCATCAGGACGGGAACTTTGACGATGCAGCAGGTCCGCAGTAGGTCCGAATCCTGCAGGGAACGCAAACAAGACGCAGAAGGTCGCGGAATCCCCTCGCCTCTTTTGGGCTCGTCTGGTTGGCTGAGAGAGAGAACATAAACAGAGAAGAAGAGATTCGCTCAGGAGGCGCTAAAACACGGCGTGGAATAAGTCCATGTTCTGATTTATTCTTAGTATACTGTTACTCGGGCTTGAGCGCTCAGAAGGACCAGAACCTGCTCCTTAATGCGAGGAGAACTGTGTCTGTGTGGACGGCTGCTGTGTGTTCTGAACCCGTTTCCTGTTCTCGACCCGTTTCCTGTTCTCAACCCGTTTCCTGTTCTCAACCCGTTTCCTGTTCTCGACCCGTTTCCTGTTCTCGACCCGTTTCCCTCAGAATGATGTCACTTCCTGAAAGTCTTACATTTGATCCGTTGGATCCTGCTGTTCTGACACATTTAAACCAGGTTAAACCTTGTTTATTGTTTTCATTTCTTTAGATTAGATAATTATTCTGATTCCCTGAGATTTGAATAAAAACATTTTCATACATGGTAATTTAAATAAAATCCATTAGATTTCTTTAACTCGAACATTATCACCAGTACTCCGCCCCCTCAGCTGTAAACACCAGCGTGTGTGTGTGTGTGTGTGTGTGTGTGTGTGTGTGTGTGTGTGTGTGTGTGTGTGTGTGTGAGACCTCTTGATGAGCGGTCCTGACCTTCCTCACCTTTCCTCATCAGTGTCCATCCTCCTGGGTTCACTGTCTGGTTCCTCTGGATCTTAAGCCCTCGCCGGAGTTCACCCCCCGCCGCACCGGCTCCTCCTCCTTTATAGAACCTCCGGCGCCTTCAAGGTCGTTTGCCTCAGCATCACTGTGACGTCACGCCTGTCATGGCCGTCCTGGTGATCAAAGCCTCGTGATCAAAGCCTGAGAGATGAAAGTGGAGAAGAAAACACCTGGAGGTTCTGATGATTCGGTTCTACAGAGAAAGAAAAAAGAAGAAACAAATAAAGAAGAACAAACGGAATCATTGAGAACAACAGGAGAAGTTTTGGGTCGGAAGCTTCAAAGTCTTGATATTTTTTATTTGTATTACTTTAGTGAAAGTAAACATTCTTTAACGGACGAGGTTTGTTTGATCCTCCAGTCACACGATAAACTCCTGGGTCAGGTTCTTCTGCTTTGGTTCTGATCCATGTAGTTTGAGTCCGGAGCGACTGAAGAAGTCCAGTTTCTTTGGATTTAACCCTCATGGAGAACCAGGACCTGGATGAAGGAGAACCTAAACAAACATTTGGTTCTGATGAAAGCAGAACCAGGTGGTCAGGAAAGGCAACAGCAAGAAAACCCCAAAACTATTCTGGTTCTGTAGGTGGTGGCCACAAACACTTCCTCTCTCCTCATCCCTCCTTCCATATGTGTCGTCACTAGAAGGTCTGCTGTGTCTCCAAAAACTGTCAAGAGCGTTGAGACACAACCGGACCGGTATCTGCTCCTCAGTGTGAGGAGGACCAGGAGGAGCTCTGCCAGATCCCTACAAGTTCACATCTGAGACCAGACACGGCCATCACAGACCAGTTAGACAATCACAGACCAGCTAAAGTCCATCACAGACCAGTTAAAGACCATCACAAACCAGTTAAAGTCCATCACAGACCAGTAAGACCATCACAGACCAGTTAAAGACCATCACAGACCAGTTAAAGACCATCACAGACCAGTTAAAGACCATCACAGACCAGTTAAAGACCATCACAGACCAGTTAAAGTCCATCACAGACCAGTTAAAGACCATCACAGACCAGTTAAAGACCATCACAGACAAGTTAAAGTCCATCACAAACCAGTTAAAGTCCATCACAGACCAGTTAAAGACCATCACAGATCAGTTAAAGACCATCACAGACCAGTTAAAGTCATCACAAACCAGTTAAAGACCATCACAGACCAGTTAAAGTCATCACAAACCAGTTAAAGTCCACCACAGACCAGTTAAAGTCCATCACGAACCAGTTAAAGTCCATCACAGACCAGTTAAAGACCATCACAGACCAGTTAAAGACCATCACAGACCAGTTAAAGACAATCATAAACCAGTTTAAGTCCATCACAGACCAGTTAAAGACCATCACAGACCAGTTAAAGACCATCACAGACCAGTTAAAGACCATCATAAACCAGTTTAAGTCCATCACAGACCAGTTAAAGACCATCACAGACCAGTTAAAGTCCATCACAAACCAGTTAAAGTCCATCACAGACCAGTTAAAGACCATCACAGACCAGTTAAAGACCATCACAGACCAGTTAAAGACAATCACAGACCAGTTAAAGTCCATCACAGACCAGTTAAAGACTATCACAGACCAGTTAAAGACCATCACAGACCAGTTAAAGACAATCACAGACCAGTTAAAGTCCATCACAGACCAGTTAAAGACTATCACAGACCAGTTAAAGACCATCACAGATCAGTTAAAGTCCATCACAGACCAGTTAAAGAACAGCACAGACCAGTTAAGGTCCATCACAGACCAGTTAAAGACCACCACAGACCAGTTAAAGTCCATCACGAACCAGTTAAAGTCCATCACAGACCAGTTAAAGACCATCACAGACCAGTTAAAGACCATCACAGACCAGTTAAAGACCATCACAGACCAGTTAAAGACCATCACAGACCAGTTAAAGACAATCATAAACCAGTTTAAGTCCATCACAGACCAGTTAAAGTCCATCACAAACCAGTTAAAGTCCATCACAGACCAGTTAAAGACCATCACAGACCAGTTAAAGACCATCACAGACCAGTTAAAGACAATCACAGACCAGTTAAGGTCCATCACAGACCAGTTAAAGACCATCACAGACCAGTTAAAGAACATCACAGACCAGATTACATTCACACAACTCGGTTGTCGCCAGCAACGAACCACCTCCGAGGTATTTACTTCTCCACTTTCATCTCTCAGGCTTTGATCACGAGGCTTTGATCACCAGGACGGCCATGACAGGCGTGACGTCACAGTGATGCTGAGGCAAACGTCCTTGAAGGCGCCGGAGGTTCTATAAAGGAGGAGGAGCCGGTGCGGCGGGGGGTGAACTCCGGCGGGGGCTAAAGATCCAGAGGAACCAGACAGTGAACCCAGGAGGATGGACACTGATGAGGAAAGGTGAGGAAGGTCAGGACCTCATTCTTAGAGGTCATGACCTCTTCAATCATCAAGAACATAAAGACGTAATAATAACTAGAAAGCTTCTCAAGTAAAGTTTTTAATGTGGGCCCGATCTTCATCACCACGGCGTACAGTAGCAGCAGAAATAGTGTACTGTAAAATAATAATCCGTATAATATACGGTAAAATATTGTCAGCTGTAATTTTACTGTAAAAACATATGTTGACCCGTGTAATACATTAAGATAAATAACCATAAAACATCTACAGTTTCAACCTTTTTATGGTTCCATACTTAATTACATCAGGGATGGGTTCAAGATGGAGGTGGGACCGCACCAAGGATGGACTCTGAGCCCCATGTCAGTTACCACATTTGCAGTAGATCGGGTATAAAAGTTAATGTCTGCCATGAAACGCCCCAAAAAACCCCACCGTCAAATCACATATATTCAAAATGGCCATTTCCTGTTAGGTTTACATCCCAGCGCCAAGTTATTGAGATCCTGACGCCATAAACATCTGGAACCACTTTCCTACTTTCAGGTGAAAGGATGTTTTCACGCTGTGCTCAGATGTCTTCTGTCCTTATCTTCCTTTCAGTCAAACAGAGGAACCCAAAACAAGGTCTCCTCGACGTTCCACAACTTTCTGCAACTTTCTGAAAGTCCATTCCTTCGTCATAGTACTGGTCCAGCTGGTCGTTGTTCTGGGTCTCGTCGTCACAAACGTGGTTCTGCTGCTTCCGGCGTCTGCGCTGAGACGCTGCCCTGCTGGCTGGGTGGAGCAGCTGAGAGCTTCACGCTGCTTCAACATTCCGCTGAACAAAAGCTCCTGGGAAGATGCTCGCAGGCGCTGTCGGGACATGCGGGGTGACCTCGCCATCGTGACTACTGAGGAAGACCAGGATTTCCTTACTAAACTGCTGAGGAAGATGGACGAGCACCTCAAAGAAGATGTTTTTTCAGGGTGGATCGGGCTGGAGGACTTGGTGTATGAAAACATCTACATCTGGCTCGATGGACAGGAAGAGGAAGAAAGACCCACTTTTTGGCATCATACTCAGCCAGACAACAAGGGCGGATGTGTTCTGATCCGAGAAAACGAGGATATTAGAGGGTTGAACTCGTGGTTTGATGAACCCTGCAATGAACTTCATCACTACTTTTGTGAGATGGATCTCAATGACCCACGTTGTTTTTATTACTGATGTTATTACAGATGTTATTACAGATGTTATTATTACAGATGTTATTACAGATGTTATTATTACTGATGTTATTACAGATGTTATTACAGATGTTATTATTACAGATGTTATTACAGATGTTATTATTACTGATGTTATTACTAATGTTATTACTGATGTTATTACAGATGTTATTACAGATGTTATTATTACAGATGTTATTACAGATGTTATTACAGATGTTATTATTACTGATTTTATTAATTATGTTATTACTGATGTTATTACTGAGGTTATTACTGAGGTTATTACTGATGTTGTTATTACAGATGTTATTACTAATGTTATTACTGAGGTTATTACTGATGTTATTACTAATGTTATTACTGATGTTATTAATGATGTTATTACTGATGTTGTTATTACAGATGTTATCACAGCTGTTACTACAAATGTTATTACTGATCATATTACTGATGTTATTATTACTGATGTTATTACTAATGTTATTACTGATGTTATTAATGATGTTATTACTGATGGTGTTATGCAGATGTTATTACAGCTGCTACTACAAATGTTATTACTGATGTTATTACTGATGTTATTATCAGAGATGTTATTAATGTTGTTATTATTACAGATATTATTACTGATGTTATTATTACAGATGTTATTACTGATGTTATTATTACAGATGCTATTACTGATGTTATTACCGATGTTATTATTACAGATGCTATTACTGATGTTATTACTGATGTTATTATTACAGATGTTATTACTGATGTTATTAGTACAGACGATAATACTGATGTTGTTATTACAGATGTTATTACTGATGTTATTACAGATGTTATTACTGATGTTATTATCACTGATGTTATTAATAATAATAATAATAATACAGATATTATTATTACAAATGTTATTACTGTTGTTATTATTACAGATGTTATTACAGATGTTATTACAGATGTTATAAGTGATGTTATTACTGATTTTATTACTGATGTTATTACTGATGTTATTACAGATGTTATTTCTGATGTTGTTATTGCTGATGTTATTCATAATAATAATAATAATACAGATGTTATTATTACAGATGTTATTACAGATGCTATTATTACAGATGTTATTACTGATATTACTGATGTTATTATTACTGATATTACTGATATTATTATAGATTTTATTACAGATGTTATTACTGATGTTATCATTACTTATATTATTACTGATGTTATTATTACAACTTTTACTACAAATGTTATTACTGATGTTATCACTGATGTTATTACAGATGTTATTATTGATGTTATTATTACTGATGTTATTAATAACAATAATAATACAGATATTACAAATTTTATTACTGATGTTATTATTACAGATATTTTTATTGTTGTTATTATTACAGATGTTATTACAGATGTTATTACAGATTATATTACTGATGTTATTACTGATGTTATTATTACAGCTTTTACTACACATTTTATTACTGATGTTATCACTGATGTTATTACAGATGTTATTACAGATGTTATTACAGATTATATTACTGATGTTATTACTGATGTTATTATTACAGCTTTTACTACAAATTTTATTACTGATGTTATCACTGATGTTATTACAGACGGTATTACTGATGTTATTATTACAGATGTTATTACAGATGTTATTACAGACGGTATTACTGATGTTATTATTACAGATGTTATTACAGATGTTATTACAGACGGTATTACTGATGTTATTATTACAGATGTTATTACAGATGTTATTACTTACGTTATTACCGATGTTATTAATACAGATGTTATTACTAATGTTATTACTGATGTTAATTTTAGAGGTGTTATTAATGTTGTTATAATTACAGATGTTATTACTAATGTTATTACAGACATTACTGATATCACTCACACGCACACACTCGCTCACACACACTCACTCACACACACTCGCTCACACACACTCGCTCACACACATTCACTCACACACATTCACTCGCACACATTCACTCACTCACACACATTCACTCGCACACATTCACTCACTCACACACATTCACTCACACACACACATTCACTCACACACACACATTCACTCGCACACACACATTCACTCGCACACATTCACTCACTCACACACATTCACTCACACACACACATTCACTCGCACACACACATTCACTCGCACACATTCACTCACTCACACACATTCACTCACACACATTCACTCACACACACTAGCTCACACACATTCACTCACACATTCACTCACACACATTCACTCACACACATTCACTCACACACACTAGCTCACACACATTCACTCACACACATTCACTCACACACACTCACTCACACACATTCACTCACACACATTCGTGATTAAAACATAATGTTACATCAAAGGAAAGCAGTGAGACCAGAAAGAAAGACAAGTCCAACAACTCATCCTGGATTAAAGAACAAGGAATAAAAATGAGTCTCTAGGTGATATATAAAAACAGAGAGGGTGGGGCTGCCCTGACATGAGGGGCAGCAACAGAGAAAGTACCGGCGCCCCTCATTTTCAGTTTTGATTTACGGACGACCAGAGATGACTGGTCAGCTGACTTCAGTGACCTCGACGGAGTGCGAGTCCGTCAGAGGTCAGAAATGTGTCGACCCATTCATTTAAAAACAAACAATAAAACGTTCAGCAGTGACGAGAGGCAGAGGGGGCGAGATCAGGATCCGGATCCCGCCAAAATAAAGTGCATTACAATCGTCCAGGTGAGTCGTTATAAAAGCATGAGTAAGCTTTTAACACACACACATTCACGCAAACACTCATAAACACACATTCACTCAAACACACTCATTCGTTGACATTAACTGAAAATGCTGTTTACAGTCTTTGATACAGTCTTTAAGTCTTTGATGTTTTTGATGTTTTGTTGTTTTAAGTCTTTGATGTTTTTGATGTGTTGTTGTTTTAAGTCTTTGATGTTTTTGATGTGTTGTTGTTTTAAGTCTTTGATGTTAGTGATGTGTTGTTTTCATGTTATAATGTCTTTGATGTTATTGATGTGTTGTTGTTTTAAGTCTTTGATGTTTTTGATGTGTTGTTGTTTTAAGTCTTTGATGTTAGTGATGTGTTGTTTTCATGTTATAATGTCTTTGATGTTTTTGATGTGTTGTTATTTTAAGTCTTTGATGTTAGTGATGTGTTGTTGTTTTAAGTCTTTGATGTTAGTGATGTGTTGTTTTCATGTTATAATGTCTTTGATGTTATTGATGTATTGTTGTTTTAAGTCTTTGATGTGTTATTGTTTTAAGTCTTTGATGTTAGTGATGTGTTGTTGTTTTAAGTCTTTGATGTTAGTGATGTGTTGTTTTCATGTTATAATGTCTTTGATGTTTTTGATGTGTTGTTATTTTAAGTCTTTGATGTTAGCGATGTGTTGTTGTCATGACATAATGTCTTTGATGTTGTTCTCCTGACGTTGTTATTGGGAAGGCTTTGATGTTAGTCCTGAAATGATTCATTATCTGTTACAGCTCGTTATGTTTAAAAGGCTTTGATGTCATTCCTTTTATGTTGGTGAGATCAAAGGTCAAAGGACAGAATTGTGACAACACAAATATAATGTCGTAAAGGCCGCCACCAGACCGGCGCCCGCAAGTACGAATCCCCAGAAAGAGCTGGATCCAGCCTGAGACATGATCGACATGTTCGCCCAGGAGAACGCTGAATCCAGCCCCGACGACTCCGGCCAGGACGACAGCGTCTACGGAATCACCTCGCCCGAAGGTCTGAGGCTCATCAGCGCCGTGATGACGGTGTACCAGGCAATGAGGGAGGACAATGTGTCGCTGGAGGAGATGAGCGAGCTGGAGGAGGCCTGGTCCAAGTATCTGAACCAGACTGAAGAATTAATTGAAATGGAACTTGAAGGAATTCGACAACGGCAAAAAAGTATTCGAAGGAAACAAAATCTGCTCTCCCGGATCAAGAGCCAGATCGAAGATATCGAGCGGAACTTTAGGGTCCAGTTTGAGAAGCATCAACAGTTGGTCAAGTCAGAACTGGACTTAGGAGCCTTAAGTGAAGGAAAGAGTTCCGAACATCCTGCAGATGTTCAAACCATCGACGACAGCAGCAAATCAAACTAACGGAGGTTTGATGGAAGTTTCCTTCAGGCGCTAGAGTTCTTCACCAGGACCTCCAGCTCATCCTGGGACCCCCGCCTCCCACAGCTGGAAGCAGGAAAGAATGAATAAAGTGTAGCTGCATTTTACTCTATGGTGTCATTGATTGATGATGATTATGATGACGATGATGATGGTGGTGATGGTGGGGATGATGATGATGATGATGGTGTTGATTGTGATGATGATGATGATGACGATGATGATGGTGGTGCTGATGGTGGGGATGATGATGATGATGATGGTGTTGATTGTGATGATGATGATGATGACGATGATGATGGTGGTGCTGATGGTGGGGATGATGATGATGATGATGGTGTTGATTGTGATGATGATGATGATGATGATGATGGTGATGATGATGATGATGACGATGATGATGGTGGTGGGGATGATGATGATGATGATGATGATGATGATGATGATGGTGGGGATGGTGGTGATCATGATGATGATGTTGATGGTGGTGATAATGATGATAGTGGGGATGATGATGATGATGATGATGATGATGATGATGATGATGATGTTGGTGATGGTGGTGATGATGATGATGGTGGTGATGATGATGATGATGATGATGATGATGATGATGATGATGATGTTGGTGATGGTGGTGATGGTGGTGATGATGATGATGATGGTGGTGATGATGATGATGATGGTGGGGATGATGATGATGATGATGATGATGATGTTGGTGATGGTGGTGATGGTGGTGATGGTGGTGATGATGATGATGATGATGATGATGGGGCTGATGATGATGATGATGATGATGGTGTTGATGGTGATGATGATGCTGATGATGATGATGACGATGATGATGATGGTGGTGGTGATGGTGGAAATGTTGATGATGCTGATGATGGTGGTGATGGTAGGGATGATGATGATGATGATGGTGTTGATGGTGATAATCATGATGATGATGATGCTGGTGGTGATCGTGATGATGATGGTGATAATGATGATGATGATGGTAATGTTGGTGATTATGATGATGATGGTGATGATGATAATGATGATGATGATGGCGATAATGATGGTGATAATGATGGTGATGATGATGATGGTGGTAATGGTGATGATGGTGATGAAGAGGAACAGACCCACAGAGTGCCTGAATCAACATTTCACAGCCGCAGGTCTTGTTAGTAGCTCCTGGGCTGAACCTGGACTGTTTCTCTGTGTGAACCTGGACTGTTTCACTGTGTGAACCTGGACTGTTTCACTGTGTGAACCTGGACTGTTTCTCTGTGTGAACCTGGACTGTTTCTCTGTGTGAACCTGGACTGTTTCACTGTGTGAACCTGGACTGTTTCACTGTGTGAACCTGGACTGTTTCACTGTATGAACCTGGACTGTTTCTCTGTGTGAACCTGGACTGTTTCACTGTGTGAACCTGGACCGTTTCACTGTATGAACCTGGACTGTTTCACTGTGTGAACCTGGACTGTTTCTCTGTGTGAACCTGGACTGTTTCTCTGTGTGAACCTGGACTGTTTCTCTGTGTGAACCTGGATCGAGGAAACTACATTAAATTGTGATTGGCAGCAATGAGAAAGGCCCTCAGTTCTTGTCTGGACAGACTTTTAATAAGTAAGAAATGTTAAGTGTTAAACCTGAAGAAGAATTAAATCTATTTGGACAATAAAGTTCCTCAAGGAGTCCAAAAAGAGGTTAGGCTCCTCCTGCTGTCCATCACCCGTCAGACTCTGGTTCTAAACTGCAGCCAGAGGAGCCAGAGAGAGGAGGCGCTGCCCCTTTAAGAGATCCAGGAAGTGCACCGGAGGCCGGGTTTGCCAGGAGGCCCGGCCTCCTTCAGTAAACAGGTATGCGTGTGTTCTGACCGGGATGATGTCATTCTTCAGCGGAGTTACCTGCTGAGAGGAGCGTGGTCAGAGGAGCCAGAGGAGGAGGAGGAACCTTCATCACTTTTATTTGTCTTCCCCGAGAAGGTGTGTGGAGAGGAGGAGCAGCAGGAGCAGGTGGAGGAGGTCATTTCAACACACCGTTTGTCAAGGTGAGAGAGATGACGTCGCCGTTTTTCTGAACTTCCTCTGCTGGTTCTTCACACGCTTCAGTGACGGTCCTCCACGTTTGTCCTCGTCCATCTGCTGTCACAGGACAAGGACAGAAGTATGAGGACATGTCCCTCAAACCGTCCTCCTTTAAACAGAAGGATCGGAACTTTCTTCATCAGTTGTCTTCAAACTTGTCTTCATCAAACACAGACCAGACTAAATGGATCAATTCAGAACCGATTATTCATCAACATGCAGTCAGAACCAGAGCGTCTTAAAACCACAGCGACTCAGCTGCACCCATCAGCCATAACATTATAACCACTGACAGCTAGTCAGAATGATTATCTGGTCATGATTGTCTGTCACTGTGATGTCACTGTGACGTCACTGTGACGTCACAGTGACGTCACAGTGTGCTGCTTATGATTCTGTGTAGCCTTGGACGGTGGGACCTGTGACTCCTGGCCACTGCTGAGAGCTCTTACAGTGGACCCATCTGCATCAGAACCGGACCACAGAGCAGCCTGAGTAGATGTTCTGATCCGACCGCCGATCTGACGGCCGGATATGTGTTTGTGTCGCTTACCTGGAGACGAGATGTGTTACAGGAAGGAGACAAGCAACACAACTTCAATGACACACACAGCCTTGGGCTTGTGAGTGTGTGAGTGTGAGTGTGAGTGTGTGTGAGTGTGAGTGTGTTTGAGTGTGAGTGTGAGTGTGAGTGTGAGTGTGTTTGAGTGTGAGTGTGAGTGTGTGTGAGTGTGAGTGTGTTTGAGTGTGAGTGTGAGTGTGTGTGAGTGTGAGTGTGTTTGAGTGTGTTTGAGAGTGTGTGTGTTAGTGTGAGTGTGAGTGTTTGTTCTGTACCATGTGACTGAGAGAGTAAACATTTAAACCCTGAGAGTGAGGTCATAAAGGAAGTGGATAGTATATGAACACACTCACACACACACACTCACACACTCACACACACACTCAAACACACACACACTCAAACACACTCACACACACACACTCAAACACACACACACACACTCCCAAACACTCACACACTAAAACACACATACACACACACACGCACACTCACAAACACTCACACACTCAAACACACACACACACACTCAAACACACACACACACTCCCAAACACTCACACACTCAAACACACTCACACACACTCAAACACACACACACACTCCCAAACACTCACACACTCACACACTCAAACACACACACACACACTCAAACACACACACACACTCCCAAACACTCACACACTCAAACACACATACACACACACACGCACACTCACAAACACTCACACACTCAAACACACACACACACACTCAAACACACACACACACTCCCAAACACTCACACACTCAAACACACATACACACACACACACACACACACACTCACAAACACACACACTCAAACACACTCACACACACACACTCAAACACACACACACACACTTCCAAACACTCACACACTCAAACACACATACACACACACACACACACACACACTCACAAACACACACACTCAAACACACTCACACACACACACTCAAACACACACACACACACACACTTCCAAACACTCACACACTCAAACACACATACACACACACACAGACACACACACAAACACACTCACAAACACTCACACACTCAAACACACACACACACACACACACACACTCAAAGACATTCACTCACACACATTCACACACACACACACACATACACACACTCACACACATACACACACACGCACACACAACACATTCCCTCACTCACTCACTCACACACACACACACACACGCACACACACACACACACACACACACACACACACACACACACACACACACACACACACACACACACACACACACACATAAAGTCTGTCTGTCTATGATGTTTAATTATCAGCAAGCTCAACCAGAAATGCTTTTTTTCTGACACCTGTTTGCTCGTTTAAAAACTCACCTGTGAAACATCTTCACCTGAGTGAAAGAACACTTTCTCCAGTAAAAACACACTTTGGTTAAAGTAGAAGGTTATTGTTGTTGATCACCTGTGGGTCACTGTGGGTCACCTGTGGGTCACCTGTGAGCCACTTGTTGATCACCTGTGGGTCACCCTTTGATCACCTGTTGGCGACATGTTGAGCCGACAGTTTTGAGCTCCTTGTATTTAAATGGCGGTTGGGTTTCGTCTGTGAGCTGACGAGACAAGTCTTCTTCACTCTTCTTCACTCATGAGGAGATGGAACAGAGTCGATGTTGCGTTCGAGAGCAGCTCAAACGGTCGGTGTGAAGAGTTACGTAATCAGGACCGGATCCTTCTGGTGGAGTCCACAAATGTACGAACCAGTTTTTAAGTATTCTTTAGTTAAAAGACACTCAAGTTAACTTTATCTCTTGAAGTAAATTATTCCTGATGAATTATTATAATGATAAATAAGATAATGATATAATAGTTTAGTCGTTCCTCGACTTACGACTTACTACTGGGGACAAACTTTTCCTTTTGATGAATTCATGTGAGCGTTTGGGTTTACGGCGTGACAAATGATTGACAGCGACGAGTTTGAGTCCTGCAGACATGTGACCAATACTCCAGCCATTACAGTCTGCCCACAGCTCCAGCACACAGCTCCAGCTCACAGCTCCAGCTCACAGCTCCAGCACACAGCTCCAGCACACAGCTCCAGCTCACAGCTCCAGCACACAGCTCCAGCTCACAGCTCCAGCACACAGCTCCAGCTCACAGCTCCAGCACACAGCTCCAGCTCCAGCACACAGCTCCAGCTCACAGCTCCAGCACACAGCTCCAGCTCCAGCACACAGCTCCAGCACACAGCTCCAGCACACAGCTCCAGCCCACAGCTCCAGCACACAGCCAAAACATTAAAACCACCCACTAGTGTCCTCCACGACCCCCTCTAACCACCAAAGAAGTAAAATAAGTAGAGTAAATGTACTTAGTTACTCTACACCCCTGACTCATACAGCACTTGAGTAAATGTACTTAGTTATACACTTTTTTTTGTTTTTTTTAAAGACAGCCATAATCGGTCACGTGCTCGCTCCCATAATGACGTCGCGCGCCCGCCCCTGCTGCAGGTGAGGCTCCTCCCCCTTCTGTCCTGTCGCTTTAAACACAATAACCGCCTCTCCTCCTCCGGAACGAGCAGCGGATAAATCAGTTCCAGGACAGCCGGGATTGTCGTTTCTCCTGCGGCTACAGGTCACAGGTGAGCCGCCGGCCGACCGACCTCCATGATGGATTGTTTTAACATCCGCCTGTGACGACGTCGGTATATATTTAACGTCTTTTGTCCGGGCACCAGCTAGCCCGCACCAGTTAACCAACATTCCCGCTAACAGGGTCTGGGTATCCCAAAGAATTCGGCGTTTCTAGCGGAGTAGATGCGCACTTAACGGGTCGGCGGTGCCGTTTTTTATCTTCGCAGCTGTCCGTGAAGTTTGCTGCGAGTGATATAATGTAATCCGCTGCGTTTGCCGTTCTGCGCCTTACTCCATTTAAAAAACACACGATTTAAGGCCCCAGTCACTGTCAACTTCACCTACTTTAGTTGAAATGATCACTTTTTAAATATCCACACATAGATCAAACTTATACCGAACACAGCAGTAGTTCATCTTGATTTCGGAAAGTATTGATTTCACGTAATTATGAATATAGTGGCAAGTGAGGAATGTAATGTCGGTAGTCCGTGAAATCTAGTGGAAGTGCAGAATGTAAACCCGGCGGGTTCTGAGCATTCGTCGAACTTCCTGTAGAAGAACCGCCGGTTTAAGGCTGCGTCGGTCCTACGTCTCCCCGATTCTAAGAGGAAATTAGCCCTTCGAAAAGATTCAGGCGTGGATCAAATATGGGCCGAAATAAATAATATCTCGGTCTGATGTGGAAACAATATAACATTTTTGTTTTTATTTTTGAAAAATGTCACATGAGCAGCGACAAACTATTATGCTGGATTTGAGAGGAGTTTGGTGTGAGGATCCAAAGACGGGTTCGATTTGGTTTTCTTCTAAAGATTATTCCGTATTTTATTTCTCAGTTTCGCGTGATTTTTCATTTCTTTTTCCTCTTTATTGCAAACTCATTATCAACTTTTCCCTATTTGTTTGTATGATGTTCATGCTTTCATCCTTCCACACTGAATTAAAGTCCTTTGCTTGTTGTGAGAGGCGTTTCTTGAATGAACATAAACACGGTTTGATAAAATATTATTGATTTATAAGGTGAAATCCACAGTGTAGTGATCGCCTCTGAAACAACCCCGTCAGTTTTCCACTTCACGGCGGGGGTTCCTCCTGTTTCAGTCTGAATGACATGAAGAGTAAAGGTTGGGAGGCAGAGGTTCTGGAATCCAGTCATTGTGCGGAGCCCTGAGTTAAAGGGCCAGTTGTTCAGCTGTGTTCACGGGAAGACAACGTGCTGAAAGAGGTGGAGGAGGAGCTCCACCCAGTCTGGATGATTGACTGTTGATTCACTCTACTGGTGGAATGTGTGAGAGGGAAAATTAGAAGAATACATTCAGCAGGGAGCTGAGAGATGGTGGAGCCGCAGCAGGACGGCGCCCTGGGCCGGGTCACATGAGTGATGTTAACAGTGAAACGTGATGATCTGGACCCTCACAGTCAGAAGCTGGAGGGGAACTTCACGTTGACTCATGTCTGATAGCAGATATCTATACCAGCTCCCTGCCTTCCTCCACCTCCACCGCCTTCTCCTCCGTGTCGCTCTGATGACGTCCTCCTCCTTGGCTCTTGTGTCTTTGGGCCAGCTTCAGCAGCTACAGAGGTATGAAGCTGATGGTCCTCACGATGAAGATATGGGAAAAGTCGTGGAAGCAGGTTCAGAAAAGAGGAAACGATCTGTGAGCAGCAGCAGTGAAGGGAAAGGTTTCCAGGATGGAGGTGAGAGCAGTTCTGCTGGAGGGTTCAGAGACGGTGGTTCTGGTTCTGAGCAGAAGACAGGAGGCAGAGATGAAGATGTTCAGATGTTCTCTGGGAGTGAGAGGAAGGACAGGATTAGAAAGGAGACATCAGAGGGACAGTCCAGGTGAGACGTCCTGGAGACAAAGTCAGAGAGGACAGACTGAGATGGTTCTGACCCGTGAAGAGGAGGGATAGTGGATCTACTGGTAGATGGATCTGCAGGCAGGAGGAGCAAAGAGGTTTGTGGATGTGAGAGGACATGCCGTTGGTTGGTGTGACAGATGAAGATGAAGATGAAGAGGACAGGTGGAGATGATCTGCTGTGGAATCACCTGAAGGGAACATCCAGAAGCAGAAGAGTTTTTTTTATGTTCCACGTGTCACATGACCTCACTGAGCGAGACTTCAGAGGAAAAGGCCCAAATATGGGCATCGCTATAAAGAATCGCTTTAAAGAAACAAGAAAATATAGTGAAATAGTTGAAGAAGATAAAAAGTCATTTAAAAACATGAATTATAATGAAAACATGAAACTTGGGACGGCTTCAAAAAAGAAAAAGAAAATAAGAAACAAGCTGGAAAATGAAAAAAACAAAGAATCTAACAGAACTATTTAAAGGAGGTGGTCCGGTTCTCCATGGTTTATGGTGCTGACGTCTGCTGTGGGATCCAATGTTCTGGCTGCCCGGCTCAGGAGCCAGCACCGAGCCTTCCCTTCAGAACCAGAGGTGTGTGTGTGTGTGTGTGTGTGTGAGTGTGTGAGAGAGAGAGAGAGAGAGTGTGTGTGTGTGTGTGTGTGTGTGGGGAGGGATTAGCCTGATTAGACCCCGTCTGTCTGCCAGGATTAGACCGTCTGAGTTTAAGATGAGGTTTAAGTTTAGTTTTGTTGCTTGGAGTCAAAGAAAGGAAAAAAAGAACAAGAATAAAACAGAACTTGAACTAGTTATGAAAATAGTATAAAGACAAAAATAGAAACTAATAAAAACACAAAAAAGTCTGCAAGTTTATGGAAAAGGGAAAGTTTTTGACATGAGAAACAAAAGTAAACAAGGAATCGATGGAAGAACACACATACATACACACTGATACACACACACACACACATACACACACATACACACTGATACACACACACACACACATACACACACATACACACTGATACACACACACACACACATACACACACATACACACTGATACACACACACACACACATACACACACATACACACACACACATACACACTGATACACACACACACACATACACACTGATACACACACACACATACACACACACACACACGCATACACACTGATACACACACACTCACACTGATACACACACACACACACACACACACATACACACTGATACACACACACACATACACACACACACACACACATACACACTGATACACACACACACACACACACACATACACACTGATACACACACACACACACACACACATACACACTGATACACACACACACACACATACACACACACACAGACACACTGATACACACACACTCACACTGATACACACACACACACACACACACCGATACACACACACGCACACACATACACACTCACACACACACACACACACTGATACACACACACACACATACACACTCACACACACACACACACACTGATACACACACACACACATACACACACACTGATACACACTCACACACATACACACACACTGATACACACTCACACACATACACACACACTGATACACACACACACACATACACACACACTGATACACACTCACACACACACACACACACTGATACACACACACACACATACACACACACACACACACACACTGATACACACGCACACACATACACACTCACACACACACACACACACTGATACACACACACACACGCACACACATACACACTCACACACACACACCGATACACACACACGCACACACATACACACTCACACACACACACACACACTGATACACACACACACACATACACACTCACACACACACACACACACTGATACACACACACTCACACTGATACACACACACACACACACACACACCGATACACACACACGCACACACACACACACACACACTCACACACACACACACACACTGATACACACTCACACACACACACACACACTGATACACACTCACACACACACACTGATACACTCACACACACTCACACTGATACACACTCACACACATACACACTCACACACTGATACACACACTCACACTGATACACACTCACACACACACACACACCGATACACACTCACACTGATACACACACACACACCGATACACACTCACACTGATACACACACACACACTGATACACACTCACTCACACACACACACCTCTGAACAGAAATGTCAAAATGTTATAAAAATGAAAAATAAAGTTTTAGTCTTCTAGAGTTTGTTGTTTGTTTGTTTGTCAGCTTTGAGTCTTAAATGAAACAATATGGAAAATAAGAGTGACTGAAAACGGAACACAGACAACAGATTATAAACACACAAAACACAATGAACCTTTTCCCGCCTCCCCCTGCAGACTCGACTGCTGACCTCTGACCCTGCTGGTGGAGAGGAGGAGGAGACGTGGTCACAGCTCAACGGCACCTGTGGTCTTTTGAAAGGAGGGCGGGGGTCTTCTCACCTGGACCACATGGACACCTGGAGCAGCAGGAGAAGACGGCAGAGAACCTGTGGAGTCCGATAGTTCTTCTGAATGTGGGAGCGGGGATGTGAGGTTGAAGTCTGAGGGAAACGGCTCCTCCATCTCCATGATCTTCACTCCCAGAGCGTTTCTCCTCCGTTGAACTTGATTGACTTGGTTCCGTCCTGTTGGGATCCTTCCTTTTCATCCGTCGGTCGGAGGAGATGTCTCCGTCTCCTTCCACTCGGGGACGGACGGCGGGAAGCTGACTCCTGCGAGCAGCGAGGTCCGGACCAGAAGGGCACCAGCAGAACGAGGGAAACATTCATGTCGTGGAAGAGGAACTACTTTGCGTCCGGCGGCGGTGGCGGAGGAAGCAGAGATGGACGGACGCAGGGAATGTTGACGCCTCGCAGCATGACGTCCATCGCTCCCAGTAAAGGGCTGAGCAACGAGCCGGGGCAGAACAGCTGCTTCCTGAACAGCGCCTTACAGGTACGTAGACACACACACACACACACACACACACACACCAATACAGATAGTGGTGCACAGGTACTTCCTGTTTGACTGGGGTATAAATATGAGGTGACACAGGCCTGATTCTCTCTGAGGTTCTTCATCATGATGAAGACCAGAGAACACAGCAATGAGGAGCAAAGAAAAGTTGTAGAGCTGCACAAATCTGACAATGGAGACAAGAACATCTGTCAGCAGTTCAAAGGTCAGTTTGAACAGTTAGATCAATAATGAAGAAGTTTAAAGAGACTGGAGATGTTAGACATCCACCTGGAAGAGGACGTGTCTGCAAACTGACCCCCCACACTGTGAGGAGGATGGTTGGACTGGATAAAGACTCTCAAGGACCACAGCTAGAGAGGTCAGAGGTCAGATGAACGTTGGTGTTAGAAAGTCTCCCAAGATTATATTATTTATTTATTTATATATATATATATATATATATATATATATATATATTAAATGCAGGACACACACGTCTGAGAGAAACACATTTGTTTGATGTTTCAATGCTGCTGCTGAAGAACCAGACAGATGATTCCACCCTCACAACCAGTCTGATCAGCTGCTCCTCAGTCGTGACTCATCACCTCTCTGAGGAGGAGAGCCCATCTTCATCGTGTGCCAGACTATAATTATGACTGTTGACTCATTAACCCAGGAGGGTGGAGCAGACGTGACGGACCGGACCGACGAGGAAACACTCATTACATCGTTAAACACTGACACTCAGTGTCAGCTGCATCGGCAGCCTGAGGTCAGAGGTCACCGCAGTCACACAACTTTACTGCGGGTCGGTGCGACCTTCAGAGTCCTCAGAGGACTTCACTACTAGTTCATTCATATCATCCAGTAGATGATGGAGGAGTAGAGAGAAGGTCAGGAGGAGATGATGGAGGAGTAGAGAGAAGGTCAGGAGGAGCTGATGGAGGAGTACAGAGATGGTCAGGAGGAGCTGATGGAGGAGTAGAGAGAAGGTCAGGAGGAGCTGATGGAGAAGAACAGAGAAGGTCAGGAGGAGCTGATGGAGGAGTACAGAGAAGGTCAGCAGGAGATGATGGAAAAGAACAGAGAAGGTCAGGAGGAGCTGATGGAGGAGTACAGAGAAGGTCAGGAGGAGCTGATGGAGGAGTACAGAGAAGGTCAGGAGGAGCTGATGGAGGAGTAGAGAGAAGGTCAGCAGGAGCTGATGGAGAAGAACAGAGAAGGTCAGGAGGAGCTGATGGAGAAGAACAGAGAAGGTCAGAAGGAGATGATGGAGGAGTAGAGAGGAGGTCAGAAGGAGCTGATGGAGAAGAACAGAGAAGGTCAGAAGGAGATGATGGAGAAGAACAGAGAAGGTCAGGAGGAGCTGATGGAGAAGAACAGAGAAGGTCAGAAGGAGCTGATGGAGGAGAACAGAGAAGGTCAGAAGGAGCTGATGGAGGAGTACAGAGAAGGTCAGGAGGAGATGATGGAGGAGTAGAGAGAAGGTTAGCAGGCCTTGACCTTCAATCAGAGTCCACTGTCAGACTTTAGACATGCGTTATTTCTCATAGTGGTGGATATATTCTGCCGATCTTTCCCAAAGGCCCTCGATGTCCGTCTCCTCCTCCTCCTCCTCTCGGTGCTGCTGCTGATGTTCTTCCTCCTCTCCTCAGGTTCTCTGGCACCTGGATATCTTCCGGCGGAGCTTCCGTCAGCTCAGCACCCACAGGTGTCTGGAGGACTCGTGCATCTTCTGCGCTCTGAAGGTGAGAATGCAGACGGCGTCTGTCACAGAACCAACCTCCTTCCTCTGACCTCTGACCTCTCTGCCCGCCTCTTTCTCTTCTTCAGAGTATCTTCGCTCAGTTCCAGTACAGCAGCGAGAAGGTTCTGCCGTCCGATGCTCTCCGCAGCGCGCTCGCCAAAACCTTCCAGGACGAGCAGCGGTTTCAGCTCGGCATCATGGACGACGCCGCCGAGTGCTTCGTAAGACCACCCGCTGGTAAAACAGAGAAAACGTTCGGTCGCGCTCGACGTTTGCTGCTAACCAGATGAAACCGGTTTGTGCAGGAAAACATCCTGATGCGGATCCACTTCCACATCGCGGATGAGACCAAAGAGGACATCTGCACCAGCGGAACCTGCATCCCCCACCAGAAGTTTGCCATGACGCTGTTCGAGCAGGTCAGACCCGCCTCTAAAATGTCCCCCGTGTGTCTGTGCCGAAGGTCATCCAGAGGAACCGTCCCTCCTCTTCATCCAGGACCTTAATTTCCCTCAAAAGTCCAGGATAGTCTGGAATCATCGGCGCCGCTGGTCTACCTGTTAGCGCCAGAACTCCAGAACTCATTTTGGGAAAGATCAGTTGCATATTTCTGACACTAGAGGGAGCTTCATCTCCAGAAACCTTTGGTCCCATTTCATCCAGATTTAGCTCTTATGAACCGCCTCATAAGTCTTATTTTATATATTTTACTGTTTTTGCTCATATTTATCTCACTGGGTCTGTTTGGGTTTTTCTGGAAAAATAACGTCCAAATTGTCTCGTATGAATCAATACAAGGAGATCCTTTATCTAACTTCATTCTAATAGTTCCTGTTTTACTCTCATAGTTCCTGTTTTACTCTTATAGTTCCTGTTTTACTCTCATAGTTCCTGTTTTACTCTTATAGTTCCTGTTTTACTCTCATAGTTCCTGTTTTACTCTTAATAGTTCCTGTTTTACTCTTAATAGTTCCTGTTTTACTCTCATAGTTCCTGTTTTACTCTTAATAGTTCCTGTTTTACTCTTATAGTTCCTGTTTTACTCTCATAGTTCCTGTTTTACTCTTAATAGTTCCTGTTTTACTCTCATAGTTCCTGTTTTACTCTTAATAGTTCCTGTTTTACTCTTATAGTTCCTGTTTTACTCTAATAGTTCCTGTTTTACTCTAATAGTTCCTGTTTTACTCTTATAGTTCCTGTTTTACCCTAATAGTTCCTGTTTTACTCTAATAGTTCCTGTTTTACTCTAATAGTTCCTGTTTTACTCACTAGGGGGAGTTTTTAGTGTAAAACACAGGTTCTGGTCCGTAACTTCCCGACCATCAGTCCAGTTATGTCTAAATTTATCTCCTAAAAATTGACTCCTGAAAATCTGGTTTTATTCCTGAACTTATAAAAACGAGTAAACTGTATTTATCATTGAGTCTCTATGGGATCTGATCCTAGAACAGACTGATGACAACATGCTCGTCTGTCAGGACCTCAGGGTGCTGGAGGGTCCAAACTCGTGTGTGTGTGTGTGTGTGTGTGTGTGTGTGTGTGTGTTTCAGAGTTTGTGTGGCAGCTGTGGAGCGTCCTCTGATCCACTGCCTTTCATTCAGATGGTCCACTACATCTCTACCACGTCTCTGTGGTAAGTGTTTTCTTCATGTGTGTGTGTGTGTGTGTTAATGTGTGTGTGTGTGTGCTCTATGTTTAGCTCTCATTTCAGGAGAGGTAAGTTGAGGCCACGCCCCTCTGCCAGACTCCTGTCGCTAGGTTACACCTCAATGTCACCGAGGCAACAGACTCCTAATCATGGCTTATGGTGTTCCACACACACACACACACACACACATTACCATCCACATACATTAACATCCACATACATTAACATCCACACACATTAACACACACATTAACACACACATTAACACACACATTAACACACACACACATTAACACACACATTAACACACACACACATTAACACACACATTAACACACACACAGACATGCACATACACATGCACATTAACACACACACACATTAACACACACATTAACATCCACATTAACACACACACAGACATACACACACATTAACATCCACACACATTAACACACACATTAACACACACATTAACACACACATTAACACACACACACATTAACAAACACACATTAACATACACACACATTAACACACACACAGACATGCACACATGCACATGCACACACACACATTAACACACACACACATTAACACACACACACATTAACACACACACACACACACACACACATGAACAAGAAGAAGAAGAAGAAGAAGAATCCTTTATTAGTCACATAGAGTCATACACAGTACAACATAGTGAAATTACTTCTCTGCATTTGACCCATCCCTGAGGGAGCAGTGGGCAGCCCCTCGTGGAGCGCCCGGGGAGCTAAGGATTCAGGGTCTTGCTCAAGGACCCTACGACAAGTAGACCCTGGTGGGATTCGAACCGGCTACCTTCCGATCGGGAGACGGCCGCTCTACCCACTGAGCCACAGCCGCCCCAAACACACATTAACTAACATACACACACATTAACACACACACAGACATGCACACATGCACATTAATACACACACATTAACACATGCACACACACACATACACATGCACATTAACATACACACACATTAACACACACACACACATACACATGCACATTAACACACACACATTTGCACACAGACAGGTTATTCAGGTGCAGGTGGGAGGGGTTGTGTGTGTGTGTTTATGTGCCGTTAGCCCTGAAGTGGGCGGGGCTCCAGTCAGGACTCAGCTGTCAGCTGGAGCTGATTGGACGACGCCCACCCAGACCTGCTGAGGCAGAACTAAAGTCCTGCTCACATAATTTTTTTGTTTGTTGTCTATAAAACGTTAACTTTCAGTTTAAATGTTTGGACCATCGTTTATTTCTTAAACTATAAATGTGTCGGCGGTAAGATTCCTGTTTATTGGCGTTGATGGTACGTCAGGACGAATCATTTCTGTGATTAACCACGATCATAACCGGGTCGTCGTGGAAGAACTTCTCAGGAGACGCATTTGACGGGTGGAGCTGACAGAATGGACCTGCAGAGTTCTGTCCAACAGAGAAAGTCCAGTGTCCAAACAAAAGGGTAAACAAACAACAACAAATAAACATCCAGAGGAAGTTTTCTTATCACTGATCAAAACGAGAAACTCTCATGAGTAGGATGTCCCTGTCAGAACCAGAGACAACGGACCGCTCCGGGTCACAGGGACATTTCACAGGTATGCTCTGGACACAGGATCATCAGCAGGGACCCCCTCTGTGTTCTGATGAGGCCCACTAGACCCACACCTGAGCAGCATGTCGGTAGAACAGGGCCAGAATAATGAATCCGGTTCCTCATATTGTGATTTGATGTTGTGGGTTGATGACGGTTTTGGGGGCGTGTCCTCGTACCTCGTTCATGTCAGTTGTGAACCAATGACCGTCAGTCGCTGGGAGCTGGCGGTGGATCCCTCGGAGTGTCTCCTCGGCACCGCAGACTAACGGAACCTAACGGAACCCGCTGGGCCGTGAATGTGTCCGAGACAGAAGACCGGATTATTGATTTGATCGGCGTCCATCAACAACCAGCCTGTGGAGGTCGGAGGCAGGACCTGACCTTTGAACCTGTTGGATGAAGACGTCTGCTGCTTCTTCCACGGACCCAGATCTTTACGCTGCTGCCCCCTTAAGAAAGCAGACCTGAAACTCTTTGAAGCAGTAATTCTTCCATCTTTTGATGCGTCTGATATTATAGATCATTTATCTGCCTAGTTTATGGTAACCTTTTATTATCGTTACGTTTTATCTGATGTCTGCATGTTGTTGTTTTTCCTCCTGCTGTTTCTCATGTTTCCCCTCAGGGACTATAGAGTCATCCTTAAATAAATCACCTCTCCTCCTCCTCCTCCTCCTCCTCCTCCTCAGTAACCAGGCGGTGAAGATGTTGGAGTCCAGGGAGAAGGCAACTCCTGGCATGTTTGGGGAGCTTCTGAGAAACGCCAGCATGGGAGACCTCCGCAACTGTCCTGTAAGACCCTCGCCCTTCACCGCCGCCTCTCCGGGTCGCTCCGTGTTTGTAGGTGGAGCAAGCTGCCAGCTCCACCTACAAACACGCCACCGCTCCAAGCTAGACGTGTGAAACGGGTCCGGAGCTGTCAGTCAATCTGTCAATCAAACCTATTCATGCAGACCTACACACACACGCACATGAACACACACACACGCACATAATCATACACACACATTCACAAACACACACGCATATAAACACACACACACACACACACATATTATCACACATTCACAAACACACACGCATATAAACACACCCACACACACATTGACAAACACACACGCATATAAACACAAACACACACACACATATTATCACACACACACATTCACAAACACACACCCATATAAACACACACACACACACATACACACACACATTAACAAACACACACGCATATAAACACACACACACATATACTCACACACATTCACAAACACACACGCATATAAACACACACACACATATACTCACACACACACACATTCACAAACACACACGCATATAAACACACACACACATATACTCACACACATTCACAAACACACACACACATATACTCACACACACACATATACTCACACACACACATATACTCACACACACACATTCACAAACACACACGCATATAAACACACACACACATATACTCACACACACACACATTCACAAACACACACGCATATAAACACACACACACATATACTCACACACATTCACAAACACACACGCATATAAACACACACACACATATACTCACACACACACACATTCACAAACACACACGCATATAAACACACACACACATATACTCACACACACACACATTCACAAACACACACACATATACTCACACACATTCACAAACACACACGCATATAAACACACACATTCACAAACACACACATTCACACACACACACACATAAACTCACACACACCATAAAACTATAAAAACAAAAGGTTTGAAAAATGTCAAAACATTAAATTATAATAAAGACTTGCATATATGCAACTTAAAATAATAACAATAGACAAAAAAGTGTAAATAGTAAACAGAATACTCAGAACTACGTATAGATGAATAAATAACTAAGTACAAAATAAATAATTTGATTTAATCAAAGTTCTGATGATAAAAGTAAGTTTGCTGCCTTCAGGTCTTCTGGAGGGTTCCTGAACCCCGGAAGGTTCCTGAAGGGTTCCTGACCCCAGAAGGTTCCTGAAGGGTTCCTGAACCCCGGAAGGTTCCTGAAGGGTTCCTGAACCCCGGAAGGTTCCTGAAGGGTTCCTGAACCCCGGAAGGTTCCTGAAGGGTTCCTGAACCCCGGAAGGTTCCTGAAGGGTTCCTGAACCCCGGAAGGTTCCTGAACCCCGGAAGGTTCCTGAAGGGTTCCTGAACCCCGGAAGGTTCCTGAACCCCGGAAGGTTCCTGAACCCCGGAAGGGTTCCTGAAGGGTTCCTGAACCCCGGAAGGGTTCCTGAAGGGTTCCTGAACCCCGGAAGGTTCCTGAAGGGTTCCTGAACCCCGGAAGGTTCCTGAAGGGTTCCTGAACCCCGGAGGGTTTCTGAAGGACCCTTCAGGGTCCTGAACCTCTTCTCCTTACAGGGACTCTGTTGTAAAGATGGACATCAGTCTAACAGTTGGTCCTCGTCTTCTTCAGAGTCGGTGTGGTCAGCAGCTCAGGATGGCCCGTAGCCTCCTCAACAGTCCGGAGATCGTCACCATCGGTCTGGTTTGGGACTCAGATCACTCGGACCTCGCCGAAGACGTGATCCACACGTTGGGAACCCGCCTGCGTCTGGGTGATGTAAGAACCCCCGACACGAGACGGACGTCGGCGCCGTCAGCGTAGAGTGACAGACACTTGGTCTCTTCTTCTCTGCAGTTGTTCTACCGGGTGACGGAGGAGAAGGCCCGTCGGGCGGAGCTCTACCTGGTGGGGATGGTGTGTTACTACGGCAAACATTACTCCACCTTCTTCTTCCAGACGAAGATCCGACGCTGGATGTACTTTGACGACGCTCACGTGAAGGAGGTACGTGTGGTGACGCCTCCTGTCAGGAGTAGATCTTGGTACATGGGTGGTGCATTGAGTGCTCTGATCAGCCATAACATTGTAACCACTGAAAGGTGAAGTCAGAACAACTGATCATTTGGTTTCCGTTCCAGAAAGCGAGCTAAGTTAAACTGGAGTCAGTTACCGGGGTAACATACTCTGTGAAGTTAACCTGCTAGCTGAGTTTGTTCCTGACTCCTCCTCCTGAGCCTGAGACGCACACGTCATACGTCTTGTGTGCGTCAATCATCTGTCAGATTCTAGAGACCCAGATTGAGGTCTGGGTGGGGGTCTGGGTCTCACAGCGTGGACGTCTCTCACATCCAGACAGGAGCTTCTTCTCCAACATGTTTGACATGAAAGCTGCTGAGAAAATCCTGACATTATAAATGTTTCAGACCGAAGTCTGACAGAAAGTCACCAACGTAAACCCGACTTCTGCTTTCATGTTTGTTGTGATGCTGCCGATCCGACTTCACGACAACCTCATCTGGAGGCGGAGTCAGACGGCTGCGACTGGCTCCTCCTCCGGTTAGTTCCCGTCCTGCTGACGTCTGAGGTTTTGAGGATGTTGACGTCGATGCGTCGCGTCTTCACGAGAACAGCTGCTCGTGTCTTTGATCTCAGTCAGATTCTCTTCAGCAGAAAAAACATCATCACAAATATTAAACTCATCTATTCAGAGAGACTGATCTCACAGGAAATTAGCTCATGTTTTCATCGGCCTCCGTCTCCTCCTGTCCCACCTCCCTTTTCTCCCCCTCCCAGCGTCCACCTCCTTTTTATTTCTCCTCACTCTGTGCTGGTTTTTCTGACTGCTGTCCTGCTGGAGAGAGACGCCACATTCCTCTCTCTGTGTCGCTGCTGCTGTGAAAACAAGGATATCCCTCTATTGTTGACCGCCGGGCTGGTCAGAACCGAGGGTGTGGTCAGCGCTCGCACACAGAAACACCACCGGTCCCGTTCTACGCCTTTCTCTCGCACAAACGCCCTCGCCAGCACCGAGCCGCTGCCTGCTCAACATTTTGGATTTCTGGACATCCTGTTTAATCGGAGCGGCGCCGGAGGTGAACGTGGATTCTATTTCTTAAACGGTGGAAGGGTAGAAATAATAATTGAAGGAATTTGTGTCTCAAAGCAGAGGGACATATTTCATGTAGTTATCATTGTAAGAATTCACTTACAGCGTCAGAGGCGGAGTCTCCGTCATCGCGGCTGAGGTTTGGTGATTGGGTGAATCATCGCGGCTGAGGTTTGGTGATTGGGTGAATCATCGCGGGTGGAGTTTAGTGATTGGGTGAATCATCGCGGGTGGAGTTTAGTGATTGGGTGAATCATCGCGGCTGAGGTTTGGTTTTTGGGTGAACCATCGCGGCCGAGGTTTGGTGATTGGGTGAATCATCGCGGCCGAGGTTTGGTGATTGGGTGAATCATCGCGGATGAAGTTTGGTGATTGGGTGAATCATCGCGGGTGGAGTTTAGTGATTGGGTGAATCATCGCGGGTGGAGTTTAGTGATTGGGTGAATCATCATGGCTGAGGTTTGGTGATTGGGTGAATCATCGCGGCCGAGGTTTGGTGATTGGGTGAATCATCGCGGCCGAGGTTTGGTGATTGGGTGAATCATCGCGGCCGAGGTTTGGTGATTGGGTGAATCATCGCGGCCGAGGTTTGGTGATTGGGTGAATCAGTGCGGCCGAGGTTTGGTGATTGGGTGAATCATCGCGGCCGAGGTTTGGTGATTGGGCGAATCATCGCGACCGAGGTTTGGTGATTGGGCGAATCATCGCGACCGAGGTTTGGTGATTGGGTGAATCATTGCGGGTGGAGTTTAGTGATTGGGTGAATCATCGCGGCCGAGGTTTGGTGATTGGGTGAATCATCGCGACCGAGGTTTGGTGATTGGGTGAATCATCGCGGCCGAGGTTTGGTGATTGGGTGAATCAGTGCGGCCGAGGTTTGGTGATTGGGTGAATCATCGCGGCCGAGGTTTGGTGATTGGGCGAATCATCGCGACCGAGGTTTGGTGATTGGGCGAATCATCGCGACCGAGGTTTGGTGATTGGGCGAATCATCGCGGCCGAGGTTTGGTGATTGGGCGAATCATCGCGACCGAGGTTTGGTGATTGGGCGAATCATCGCGACCGAGGTTTGGTGATTGGGCGAATCATCGAGGCCGAGGTTTGGTGATTGGGCGAATCCTCGCGGCCGATGTTTGGTGATTGGGCGAATCATCGCGGCCGAGGTTTGGTGATTGGGCGAATCATCACGGCCGAGGTTTGGCGAGTCTTTTCAACAGGGATTAAGTTAATCTATAGGAACTGGAGTTCGGTTCTGTTACCGCATCCTGGGTTGTGTGAGTCACTGCAAAGGGGTTTGAACTAGAGAATCCACTATTTCACAGTTCTCTGAACCAATCTGGTACCAAAACAGCGGCTCCGACCACCAAAGCCACAATAATAAGATTGAAAAATCCTGAAGGCGAGTGGAAGTATTTTATATTTTGCTAACTCCGCAGATCGGCCCCAAGTGGAAGGACGTGGTCTCCCGCTGCATCAAGGGCCACTACCAGCCTCTGCTGTTGCTGTACGCCGACCCGCGGGGGACGCCAGTGTCCGTACCGGACCTCCCGGCACAACTCGACCTGCGGCACCTCAACAGAACCTGCTACGACAGCGAGGACTCGGGTAACTACAACACAGCTAGGAGTCGTAGTAGTAGGACAGCAGCGGATGCTCAGGTAACTAAACCGGCAGCAGCAGAACCCGCAGTACTCGTAGAAGTAGCTGTAGAACTTACAGGAGCAGTCAGGTGTAGGTGTGAACTTTTCTTGTTTTGTTTTTTGTACTAACCCCACCCCCTCCACACATGGGCCAGGCCGCGAGCAGTCCGTCTCCAGCGACACTCGCACCGACTCATCGACGGAGAGCTACTCGTACCGACGGCCCTCTCACTCGCGCCATGAGTCCCTGGCCAGTCACTACTCCTCCGACTCCCAGGGAACCGTCATCGAGCGTCCAGACGGACCCCTGCACACCTCCCTCTGCTGCCGGGACACCATAGGTGGGTGGAGGCTTCTGGGTGGATGTTCTCCAATCAGTCGATCATTTAAAAATCAAGGCAGATGGATTTCAGGTTTGATTAATACATTTAAGTGTCTTTGAGTCCAGGGTCACAAATCTCAAAGGTGCTGAATGTGAAACTCAAGAGTGTCTCTTTGGTAAATGGAATATGATATTCTCCAGGATTTAAGGTTAAAATCAGCTGTTTATGATGTTGGTTTGAAAAAAAGACTCCTATCTAAGAATCTCTAAGTGAACGGTACAGATCTCACCAGGTCACCTCTCAAAGGTTTCACGAGTTGGGTCTTAATGCTTCCTTTTTTCGATTGTGACGTTTCAAGCTTTGTTGTTTCTAGGCCGAATAATAAATGTTCTTTTATTTATGGGTGACACTGATGAGTCCAGTGAGGCGGCACAGGTGGTCTTTGGTGACGACACAGTATTAGTTCTAACCCTTCTCTGACTTTTGTTTTTAAATAGTCATGCAGTAAATATTTGATTTAGAATATAAACGGCAAATGTTGCTTCGCATTACCGAAAACATTTTCCCTCCGTCAACCATGTAAATAGTTTTTTTAATATTCATGAAAAAAAACGTTTTGTTTAAAATAAAAGTCATTATGGAGTTAGCTAAGAAACAGGAAATCAATAACAACACCTTCAAAATGTCCTTTGTCATGTGACCGAAATGACTCTGTCCTTTTACTTTCTGGCATGTTGTTGACCAATCACAGACATGACAACTTGGTTGCCCTGCTGGTCATTCGTCTTCCTCTCCTATCATTGTGTTCCATGTTTTTGTGACCACGCCCTGAACAGCTGTTGCCATGTTTCTTGTGGCTAAGGCCAAGTGGTGGGCGGTTAGCAGCAACAGTCTCTGAGGAAGGGAGGTGGGGCCAGGGATAGGAGGCGGAGCTCTGGCCGCCACCGGCGAGCTAAACCAGACGACGAGGCCTCATCGGTTGGTTACCATAGCGAGGTTTGGGCCAGACCAGGCCAGAGTCGGTTAATATTGGGACGGACGCCAATCGGGAGATTGGGGTTCAAACCCCAATCTCCCGATTGTGGGACAGCCACTTTACCCACTGCTAAATGTAATGCTAAGCTAATGTAATCAAGATGGTTAAAAAAAACAGCATGATCACAAGAAGAGCTAAAACAACTTCAACTAATTATTGCATCATTGGATGAATTATGAAGGAGCAGCACTGACTGCATTAGCACATGCTACGTCGGCTGCAAGCGTGCTAAGCTATCAATAATGAAGTAATATCACCAGACATCCATGGATCATGTGATCTCCTTCAAAGATGGCAAGAACACGGAGTTTGATCTCCCTTCGTGGTCGCTCTCTGGTCCCTGCTGCTCCTCTAATGTTTCACTTCATTTGTTTCTTCTCTCTAACTTTCTCCTTATCTCCTTCCTTCCTTTTGTCACTGGTTTTCCTTCTTTTCTTATCTTGTCTTCTTCCTTTCCTTCAGGAGAGACGTTAATGGAGAAGCAGGTTCCCCGGCGCCTCCCCAAACCCTCCTCCGCCTCCTTCTCATCTTCAGCCAGTCGCCTGCGAGAGTTCAAGGAGACCATGAGCAACATTATCCACAGTCGTCCCCTCTCCTCCTCATCTTCCTCCTCCTTACCGGCAGCCGTGCTCTCGGAGATCACCTCCTCCACCAACAACCTGTCGCCTCCCTGCTCCTCTTCCTCCTCGAGCCAACTCCACGATTGGGAGGCCGAGAGCACCAGCAGCGAGTCAAAGTCCAGCTGCTCTGGAGGAGCCGGGTCAGGGAGGTACAGGCCGGCTTGGAGGCCCCGACGGGAGGCGCTCAACATCGACAGCATCTTCACCCGTGAGAGGCGGAGGCAGGCGGGGTACAGTCCTCTGGGATCAGGTCTTACCAGCCACTGTGCCACTCCAGCCCCTGAGGGAGTGGGAGGCCCAGAGCCGCCTCCTCCTCCACCTCCTCCCAGGCTGATCCAGAGGATGGAGAGCGGGTACGAGAGCAGCGAGCGGAACAGCAACAGTCCACTGAGCCTGGATCTGAACCCGGGAGACAGGTGAGCAGACAGGAGGTGTGGAACAGGTGTTCCCTCAGGTGATCCCGCTGGAGGTGAACCGGTTTGTCTCTTCTCCTCAGGGATGCTGTTCTGAAGAAGCCCTCCACCTCCTCCTCCTCCTCCTCTGGACCGTCGTGGAGGAACATCCAGTCGAAGAGCAGCGGCGGGTTGCAGCAGGATCCAGGCTCCTCCAGCAGGCGGAGCCTCGGTATGACCCATCAGACGCACACGGACCTCAGTGAGAGGAAGAACTGGAGTGATATTGGGACAGTTGCATATTTCCAACACTAGGGGGAGATTTTAGAGTCGTACACAGGTTCCGGTCCAGTCGTGTCTAAATGGATCTTTCTAAATCTGTCTTGTTTCATTCCTGGAAATATTTAACTGTATTAATCTTCATAATGTTTTTTATTTAAAAAACACAAAATCAAAGGTCTGAACATAATTATTATTATTATTGTCTCCTGACTCCGCCTACTTCCTGTGTGTTACCCAAGCAGGTCGCAGTGAGCTGGATGATCTGCAGGAGGAGGTGCAGCGGCGAGCAAAGGAGGAGGAGCAGCAGCGACAGCAAGAGAAGGAGAAAGAGGCCGCGCTTGGATTCAACCCCCGACCCAGCAAGTACCTGGACCTGGACCAGCTGCAGATCCAGGGTACAAACACACTGAAAGGCTTAGCGATGCATCATGGGACATGTGGTCGATCCGGGCTCAGAAAGGAAACGGGCGTCCAACAGAACCGCCCTCCTCTGTAATGTGCGTGCGTTCCTCCTGCAGGTAAAGGTGACAGCATAGAGAGGTGTGTGTCGGAGGCGGAGCTTCTGCTGGATCAGTCTGTGCGTCAGGAGCAGGCAGGCGAGGTCACTGCTGCGCTGTCTGTGGTCAACGAAGCAGTCTGTAAGCTCCTCCCTGTCTCACATACACCCCACCTGTCTCACACACACATCCTACCTGTCTCACACACATCCTACCTGTCTCACACACACATCCTACCTGTCTCACAGACATCCTACCTGTCTCACACACACATCCTCCCTGTCTCACATACACCCTACCTGTCTCACACACACATCCTACCTGTCTCACACACATCCTACCTGTCTCACACACACATCCTACCTGTCTCACACACACATCCTCCCTGTCTCACATACACCCTACCTGTCTCACACACACATCCTACCTGTCTCACACACATCCTACCTGTCTCACACACACATCCTACCTGTCTCACACACACATCCTACCTGTCTCACACACATCCTACCTGTCTCACACACATCCTACCTGTCTCACATACACCCCACCTGTCTCACACACACATCCTACCTGTCTCACACACATCCTACCTGTCTCACACACACATCCTACCTGTCTCACAGACATCCTACCTGTCTCACGCACACATCCTACCTGTCTCACACACACATCCTATCTGTCTCACACACATCCTACCTGTCTCACGCACACATCCTACCTGTCTCACACACACATCCTATCTGTCTCACACACATCCTAGCTGTCTCACACACACATCCTATCTGTCTCACACACATCCTAGCTGTCTCACACACACATCCTATCTGTCTCACACACATCCTAGCTGTCTCACACACACATCCTACCTGTCTCACACACACATCCTACCTGTCTCACACACACATCCTACCTGTCTCACACACACATCCTAGCTGTCTCACACACATCCTAGCTGTCTCACACACACATCCTACCTGTCTCACACACACATCCTATCTGTCTCACACACATCCTAGCGGTCTCACACACACATCCTACCTGTCTCACACACACATCCTATCTGTCTCACACACATCCTAGCTGTCTCACACACACATCCTACCTGTCTCACACACACATCCTAGCTGTCTCACACACATCCTAGCTGTCTCACACACATCCTAGCCGTCTCACACAAGTTTCCACCTGCATACTTGTGATTCTTAAGATCAGTAAACCTGCAGATCCTCCAAACTTCTAAAATGTAGTTTTTGATCTTTAAGGAAGTTTTAGATATCTGAACTGTCAGGTATTATTTCTTAAATCAAATACCTGGACTGTTTGACTGTGTGAACCTGGACTGTTTCTCTGTGTGAACCTGGACTTTAAATGTAGTTAAAGTGACTCGTTTGAGTTTTATTTCCATTCATTTTCATTATTTCACCAGAACACTTTTAACTCTTTTGTTGTCTCCATTAGACCTTCCTGACATAAACACACTCAACGGTCACATGACCTTCACGCCAGCATGAAATCTTCATAAGTTATTTTCTGCATCTTTTTCTTTTTTTTATTCATTGTTCGTTTTTGTTTCCTTTTTTGTTTTTTGTTGACGCGTGACCCGGTCGTAGCCAAACTTCAGCTGCTAGCGGCTGGAGGCGGAGCTAGTAGTCACAGCCGGCTGCAGCGCTGCATGAGGAGAGCCCAAAGCCGGCAGCAACGTATGCAGCGCCAGCAGCAGCATGAGGAGGAGGTGGTCCAGGAGGAGCCCAGGTACCACCTGTAGTGTCAGCCAATCAGAGGCTAGAAGGGATGATGTCATAAAAGTCATGTTTGTGAACTGAACAATGTGAGAAATGTACAAATTCATACTAACACTCGTCCTGAGAGATCTGGGTAGTGTGAGATACAACAATTAGTGATGAAATGACACCTCTCTCTCTCTCTCTCTCTCTGTCTGTCTGTCTGTCTGTCTGTCTGTCTGTCTGTCTGTCTGTCTGTCTGTCTGTCTGTCTGTCTGTCTGTCTGTCTGTCTGTCTGTCTGTCTGTCTGTCTGTCTGTCTGTCTGTCTGTCTGTCTGTCTGTCTGTCTGTCTGTCTGTCTGTCTGCAGTGAAAAGCCTCTCTCAATCCAGTTACCTCTGACAGAGGCCCGGCAGGCTGACCAATCAGCTGTCTGTCAGGACCAGTATGCCTCTCCTGGCCCTCCTCCTCTCACTCAGCCCCACCCTTCCAGGACATCCTCTGACTCCTCCATCAAAACTGGAGGACCTACAGGTTTACCCACTGATGACAGCAAAGCCAGCTTCTACTTCAGGGGACCTCTCACCAACACTCGGCCCCTCCCTGCCCTCTGCGTGGACTCCCCAGGAGAAGTGGCTCCACCCACTCCACTCGGGGAGGTTGATCACCCCTTCCAATGGAGCAGACCAGCAATAGCTCCTCCCCCATCTAGGCTATATTCTAGAACGCCTTCACCTGTTCCCCCTCTGATGGTGGAGGAGGAGCCCCATCACCCTAGACAGCCACCAACCATACCCACCTCACCCGCGCCTCCTTCCTCCCATCCCACCAGGAAGTGGTCCAGCTGTAAGCAGGACCAACCAGATGTTGTTGATTGTCCCGTTGATCCACCGATCAGGTCTCTCCCAGCCTCCCCTAGCAGCGCCCCCCAGCCTCCGTTGGGTTCACTTGTTCGAACCTCCTCCCCTTCCCCCCACCACCGGGACTACAGGGCGCCGCTGCCTGTGGAGCGTTGGGCGGAGAACGTCAACAGATATTACGGCTCCCAGAATTCAACAGGAGATGAAGGCGCAGCGGCACCAGATGAGGAGCTGTCAGAGCTGGACTGTCTGTACCAAGCCAGTTTGTTAGCTCCCAGCATGCCCTGGGGCACCAGCGGGGCCGGACCTCAGTCGTCCATCAACAAAACAGGTAGGAGTTCAAGCTAACGATAGTTTAGCATCTTGTCACATTTGGGTTGTAAACGTTTTGGACAGCCATCTGGAGAAGACGCCGCCCTTCCTGTTACACTTTATGTGTGTAGGTGCAAGAAGAACGCTGCCAGGAGCTGGACGGTCCAAAACGCCGACAGCAGAGATGGAGAGATGTGCCTACAGAACACCGGCCCCACCTCCTCCTCCCCAGGTACAACTTAGGCGCAGCTCATCTGTAGATAGCGATGATGTCACGTCTCCACCCACAATCTGATCCTGTGTGTCACAATTGTTCAAACCCCAATATTTAGCTCCACCCCCTTTGGCTACAGTAACAGCGCTGAGTCTCATAAATCACAAATCGTGGAATTAAAGATCGTGGATGGAGACAATAAGGGTGTCGGTAATTCTGGAAGACCGTTTGATGTAACAGTTATTTATATGAATGAGTTAATACATGAGTGGATGATTGATGGGTCGGTTCTGCTGGTATCTGAGGTCGGCCTGTGTTCTGATTCCTCTGGTTTTTTCCTGCGGTGGTTCTGCAGACGCCTTCAGGTGAGGATGAGAGCTACAGCGCAGCAAACCTGCGGCGCATCGCCCGGAGCCTGAGTGGAACCGTCACCGGGTCGCGTCCCCCGAACCCGGGTCCCTCCCGCTGCTGTGTAAGTCTCACACACACACAAACATGGGTTAAGCCCCTCCCCCTATCAGGACTGGTGCTGCTGTGATGTCTCACGCCTGTTCTGGGTTGGCTGATAACATGTCCGGTTCAGAATGTTCTGGTCCCGATCGGAGTCTGTGGGTCTCTCAGCCCTCAGGAAAGAGCACCGACCGCGGAGGTTCTACTCCAGCTATCAGAACCGCCTTCTGTCGGGCTCGACTAAAGTCGGAGGATTTGGGCCGCACCAGAACCTTCAGAACCGGTCGAAGCGACATGAGCCAAGTATTAAATTACAAACTAGAACAGAACTCGGAGAGCTGATGTTTTTATTTCTAGAAGAACCCGACTCAGAGATGAAGACGACGTTTGGATCTCCGTGTTCTTCATCCTTCACTTCTCCTACATTCTATGAACTTGTTTCATTTTTGACTCCTCCTTCTCTTTTTCTGTTTCCCTCATTACCTCCACCACCACCACCACCACCACCACCACCTAAAGGACCCCTCTGCGCCCAGACCTCCTCTCAGACATGTGGACCTTCACTACTCCTCCCTCCCCCGTCGACCCAGCACCTCCTCTCCTCACCTCCCTTCCAGCTCCTTCACTACAGACCACCCCTACCACCACCAGCACCACCTCGGCCCCTCAGCTCCTGCACCACCACCACTGCTGCACCCTCCCTCGCAGTCATCACGGCCCCCAAGCTCAGGCACCTCCTCCTTCTCGGGACACTCAGGTAGACCTCCACCTCACAGAGAGCGTTCTGTTTTTGTCTTCAGACGTTTCTTCTCGTCTTTATCCAGAATCTTCAACGGTAGAAAACATTTGTGAGGTTCTAGAACCAGCCGTCAGACATAGAGTCCCAGAGGCCCTTCAGTGTCTCCTGGATGTGGTCAAGGTCTGAGCTGGACACCGGGACCTGTGGTAGGGATCTACAGTGGTCCCGAAGGTCTCGGTACTGATCTGGGTATACGTGTGAAAACTGCAGGGACCTTCTAGTAGTTGCTTCATTCTGAGGAGCTGGAAGTCCAGCTGGCCGGCTTAGAGCCAGGGGTGTGGCCTCAAATAAATATGACATCACTGTCTCGCTCTCTCTGTATTTTTTTGATGTTAATAATAACCTGATGTCTCTGATTGAAGACTAACCTCCCTCTTCTCTTCCCCCTCTATTTCTCCCCCCTGGTCCTGCTCCTCCCCTACCTCAGGAACTGGACCGGGGGCCCGGCAGCAGTTTCTGGTTTTGTCTGAGGGGCATCAAGTTCTCTCCGGTCACAGTGTCCCGCTGAGTTACGGCACTTTGCCCTGGGCTCCTCGCCGATGCACCCCTCCACAACTAACCGCCACCCTCCCCAGGCCCAGAATCAGCTCCTGTCTTATCCCACCATCGGGTCAACAGAGTGTCTGCTCCACCCTATCTCACCGCTCCGCCAACACCACCAGTAGCGGTCACTACCGCCAACCGTCGCTGCCCGTTAAAGTCAATGGGGAGTTGGTGCCACAGCCCCTCCAGGCGTCAAGGGCGAGCCCCCCCCAGCCTCTCCGACTGGACATACCCCCTGAGAATGACTGGCGATACGATGCCAGTTCCTCCTGGGCCCCCCGCCCCACTCACTACCACCCGCCTCTCCGGCGGACCATTTCCAGTCAGCCCCCTCCAGACTGGCCGCGCAGAGACCCCCAGCTCTGCTCGCTGTGCCGACAGCTTCCTGCTGAGCTGCAGCGCCCCTACTGCCCGTCCTGCGGTGCCTATGTGGCCCGTTTCCACCCGGCTTCCTGATGTTCCAGCCCTGGTTGGACGGAACCGGTTCCACCTGCTTGTTTCCCTCCAAGCAAACTGGAATTCATCAATCTGTGCCTCGTGTTGCTATTTTACGGTTTCCATGGGAACGCAGCGGTTGTAGGGGGGTCCATGAAAGTTCTGCAGCTCCAGGACAGAACTAAAAGGAAACAGCTTGTTGATGACACATGATGTCACATGACCTCAGCTGTTTCTTGATCAGCTTGGTGTCAGAATTGAATCTGACTTTTGAGCAAAAGAAAGTTGTTCAGTGAAACTTGTTTTCAGAATATTATCAAGAAGCCTGGCTCTTATGTTCTGAGGTTCTCTGAACCAGTCGCAGAATCGGACCCTTTGTTGACCCAAACCCTCGGACCGTCAGTGTCTACATATTATTTCCTTCTCATTTGTCTGTCGTTGATCTGATTCTGTTCAGAATGATTCATGGATCACCAATCCTACACAAACCACCGACGGACAAACAACCCAGTGAAATAACAAATGTGTTTTACATTCTTCCAGGCAAAGTGAAAAGATTCCGTACGTGGTCAAGATTAACCCATTAATACTCGAGTACTTCAACCTACTCAGCTGCAGGATGCGCCGCGTGTTCCATCAAAGAGTCGTGATGACTGACTACTTTCATTATTGGTTGATCAATAAAATGCTAGAAAATATCTTTTTTAAAGGAGTGGAGGAATCATTCCAGTCTGATGGGAGAAGACTCCATAGTTGAGGTGACGATCGATAGGATCTGATTTATTTTTGTAGGCATTACAAATCCTAAATATACTCTCTATAGATGTAATCTAATTTTTCTAAAGTAAGCTAGTCGTCTTGTTTGGGATGTGAACCCCTTCCTGTCTTTTCAGTGTGTTACGCTGCGTTCGAACCAGGCACCATGCTTGGACAACATATCTTTGCACAATGCAGTTGGGCGTGGTGGAAGTTGCACGTGGCGGTGGGTGCATCGAGTTGAAGTTAGGCGTAGCTTGGTTGATTCGCGGTGAAGTTAGGCGTAGCTTGGGTGCTTCGCGGTGAAGTTAGGTGTGGCGGAGGTTGATTCGCGTTGAAGTTAGGCGTGGCGGTGGGTGCATCGCGGTGAAGTTGCGCGTGGCGTTGGGTAAATCACGGTGAAGTTAGGCGTAGCTTGGTTGATTCGCGGTGAAGTTAAGCGTAGCTTGGTTGATTCGCGGTGAAGTTAGGCCTAGCTTGGTTGATTCGCGGTGAAGTTAAGCGTAGCTTGGTTGATTCGCGGTGAAGTTAGGCGTAGCTTTCTTTGATTCGCGGTGAAGTTAGGCGTAGCTTGGTTGATTCGCGGTGAAGTTAGGCGTAGCTTGGGTGCTTCGCGGTGAAGTTAGGTGTGGCGGAGGTTGATTCGCGGTGAAGTTAGGTGTGGAGGTGGGTGCATCTAGGTGAAATTAAGGTTGGCGGTGGGTGCATCGAGGTGAAGTTAGGTGTGGCGGAGGTTGATTCGCGTTGAAGTTAGGCGTAGCTTGGTTGATTCGCGGTGAAGTTAAGCGTAGCTTGGTTGATTCGCGGTGAAGTTAGGCGTAGCTTGGTTGATTCGCGGTGAAGTTAGGCGTAGCTTGGTTGATTCGCGGTGAAGTTGTGCGCGTCTATTTGAAGTGAAGTTGCGCGTGAATGCAGCTTTAGTTCCAGGAGCAAAGCTTTTACAGCGCTAATATCTAGTATGTCGTTTCCAGTGTTTAGCTTTGAGACTGTGGTTTACGTTGACATGTTTTTGGAGCAGACGTTCCACGGCGTTTACGTGAGTCACACTTGTTCGACGGTAGATTCTTTGAGGCTTGTTTCTGGTTTCTTTTGACGTCATTCAGGTAGAAGCTTCTCGCCGCGACAAACAAACTCAGACACTGAAAGTCCGTTTATTATCACGGAGATCACACATAGAATTAAACACAAGTGGAATTATGCCGTGCCGGGCTTCAATGGGGCAACTAGGACGCGCGACTCCTCAATTTAAACACATTTTAATTTTATTCTTCTTGGATATAGCTGCTAACTTTCAGTAGCAACTGATGGCTATTAGCTGGCACCTGGTAACAGTTGCTATCCCATGACGGAAACTAGCTGGTTTTAAGCGTTCCGGCTGTTAGCCCCACTAATATTACTAGATTCTAGAGGAAAGAACCAGAACACTGTGTGAAGAACCACGGTGACCCGTCTGTCTTTGACCGGTGCCAGGTCTGAGGCCAAATGCTCCGGAACAGAACCATTTCATGCTGATCGAAGGAGTCCAGACCAGAACCTGAGCTCACTCGTTCCACGGAATAGAAGTTATTTTCAAACATTTCAAAGTTCCTTTTGGCTTTTTTGCTTTGCCAAATTTACATGTTCATTATTTTTGGGAATATTTTTTAAGCTTATTTTTCTACACTGTAGAATTTTAACAGAGATTAAAATGTTTACTGAAAAGTGTGTCTCAAAGGTTTTATTGATTTTAGAAGCAAATAATATTCTGTCTCTACTGCTGTTAGCTGGCGCAAGCTAGCTTGCTAACATTGTTCAGGTTATGATGAGCTGTATGCTAACTTTAAGGTTAGCTGTCCCGATCTGAGATGCTAGCGTACACTTACATAAACGTCACACAGCACCTTGTGACCATAAAACATTTTTATTAAGTTACATTTATATATAAACACTGTAAATGATGTCATTGCTTTCTTATTTTCTGAAAAAAAATCTTCACTCCGGACAGAAGTGATAAGTGTAGCTTGTTTTCAGTAAATATACTTTACAGCAGGGTTGCTGTAAAAAACTTTCAGTTTCGACAAACTGGAATCTGAAGACCAGAGTTTGTGGTTTTAAGGAGGGGCAGAGACTGAAAAACAAAATGTGTGAAATCTGTCATCTTGAAGTTGTGAGTCAAGCAGTTTGCTCCTGTTTGTAGTTTTTAAGCTAAGCTAACTTTAATCCGGACTGCAGCGCTGCACAAAAAATAATCCAAGGATTCAAATGGAGTAATTTTCTACCCACCGCCCCTCCCAGGGAAAAGTCATGAAGTCACTTCTGAGGGTGTTTAAAGGGACAGTCTGTAGTATTTAGTGACGGCTGCGATTACAACTAAAAGAGGTGATGTCATCCAGTATCCTGTCACGTGACGAGGTTCTTCGAGATAGATCTAGAAATTGTATGTTATTCTTTAAAACAAAAGGTCAAAGTTTAGATCACGATAAACAATATTATTTATTCCGCACTGTGGTAGCTTTTTCATGCTGACTTTAGCTTTCTGACACTTAAAACATGAAAGTTCTGTTTGTCCACTCCAGGCTACTGTACAAACATGGAAGAGGACCCGCCTCCTCTGGAGATGTCACAGACTCAAGATGCTGATTTTACACCAATAAAAACACTGTTTTTCTAAGAATCTCCTTAAACTGTGTTCAAAACAAATCAATCTAGACTTTTCCATTTGGCCTGTAGATGCGGGTTAGCATCAGGTGACCACCTTGAGTGACTTCAGAGGAGGAGCCTGTCCTGGGAGGGGTGGAAGTAAGAACACTAAACCATCAAAGCGGATGTCACCGTGAAGAATGTGTCATTTAAATTCAAATGTTTAAGAAAATTTCAACCAGCCTTCATCTAGAGCGTGAAAATAGAACACGCCCACTCCTTCCAATGTTTGGATCGACCCGTGAGGCGGGGTCTTCATGTGGCTCTGGGTGTATCCCCAGAGACCCGAGCCCCTTGAACGTGACGTTGATACTGAAAACAGAGTTCTGGTTCAGCAGAAGAAGAAAGAGAAACTCCCTGCAGGAGGAGGTGAGGAGAAAAGGGCTGCGTCTTATTTTGGGTGTACTGTTCCTTTAACCGGTGGAGTCGGCGGGAGCAGAAGCAGAGTTGAAGAAACAAACATTCTGCAGTCGTCTCCGTTTGTTTTTAAGATTCCCCTCCGTCCTTTTCTCCCGCTGCTGGTCATGTTTTCACCTCCAGGCGCTGGTTGAGGCGCCAAGATGGACTCTGGACCCCCCAGGACAGACCGCCAATTCCCTCCGGTCTCACCTCAGACCAAACATTCTGGAAGACCCCTTGGAATAAAGCAAACACTAATTTGGAATGAGACTTAAAAGCTGTGACTCCGCCCCTCCCAGAGCCCCTGATTGGTCCACAGCGCCCTCAGGTGGTCCGATAGAGCAGCAGCACGGTAAACACGTTGTCCTCCGACTCCGCCCTCGCTCCTCCCTTCAGTTCCAGCCTCACCTCCTCCCCCTCATGCAGCGCCAGGAGGCCCACTCCCGTCACCGGCCCCGCCCTGGTCACCTCCCGCTGGTGTAAAGACACCGCCGCCCCACCTGACCCTCTCCTCAGGAGGACGTGGGCGGGGCCTGGTCTCAGGTCCAAGGTGAGGACGAACAGGTAGATCCCCTCGGCCGGAGCGGTGAAGGTGCCGGTCTCTGAGTAGAACCCGGCCCGGTTCATGGTCGGGCGAAGCCGGACGACCTCATCGGAGACCCCCAGAGGTGATCGAGCCACAAGCAGCAGGGAGGCTTCTGATTGGCTGGAGGGGACGGGAGCATCACCTGTAGAGAGGAGGAGGAGGATCAACAGGAGTTGAGATTTCTGTTTCCGGTCGGGCCCTGAACTTTAACCTGAGGAGGATTCTGGACCGTTTGTTTGATTATAGATCAGATTTAGAATATAAACATTTATTCATGATGACGATGATGATGATGAAATATTACATTTCATCATTATAAGGATAATAACAATATCACCGTAAGAAACGCATCTTTATTTGAAGTAGCAGTAAAAGTTATAAATGTCAGATTATAATGTTTCTTAGTTTAGAGATGTTACAAAAACATTTTCTGCTCAAGTTTAGGTCCATAATTCCATGTTCAGGTACCAAATATTAGTATATACATGGGGCTGGCGGCACCATGTTGTTCTGGACCGGCTCTGCTTCTGCTGGTTGGACTTCACCACTACAGGTCACTGAAGCTCCGCCCACACCGCAGGTAAGATCTCACCCAGATTCAAAGTGACTTTCTCATGTCGGTATGAACAGAACCCCCTGTGTGGAATCTCATCTGGTCCAGTTCTGATTATGGGCCACTTCCACATGTGGTCCTTAATCAGACACGGGTCAGATTTCTCACAATGTGAGCCCAGTCAGAACCATCAGATCGGAATTCTTGCGAAGCTTTGCTGTCACAAAGCTTCGCTTTAGTGGCGTCCATCGGGCCGTGAGCTGTTCACACCGGATTCTGATATCGGACCCGTTTTAAACTAATTTGAACGCCGACACAAAAGAATCAGATCCAAGAAAACATCAGAACCGAGCGTTGGACTGGCGGCGTGACGTTTACAGACTGCACCTTTAAGCCTCTTCAGACCTGTAAGCTCCGCCCACATACAGACAATTCTGACGGAGATCTTTCAGCTCTTCTCACCTGAGTCCCTCCTGCTGCGCTGGTTTCCTCCGCCCCTTTTCTTCTTCTCTCTCCGCCCCTCCTTCTTCTTCAGCAGCTGCCACAGCTGGTCCAGCTCCAGCGTGGCGCCGGATCCTTCCAGAATGTCGGAGTTACTGAAGACGTTCTTGAACATCCTCAGATGTTCCTCCAGCCCTCTCTTCAGCCACGTCACCTCGGCCTGCAGGTTGGCCTCTCCCCTGCCGGGTGGCGCCTCCCTCGCAGAAGCGTTGCCTCGTTTCTCCTCCAGTCGAAGCACCTTCAGCGAAAGCTCCTCCACCCTTTTCTCAAGGTTCCACAGGTCACTGCCGTCTGCCACCTGCTCCGGACCCCGCCCCTGTGGGTGGAGGAGGGGCGGGGTCCTCCTCATGCTGCCGGGGATACTGCCATCGGGGAGGAGGTGGGAGGAAGACGAAGTCGTTTCAGCAGATGGCACCTCATCGTCGCTGCGTCCTAGGAGCCAAAGGGGTCAAAGGTTGTCAGGTGACATCATGACCCCCTCCCTGACTGTTCATGAACAAAACAAACAAACATCAGTTTTTTTTACACTTTTATGTTCTGTGACATACAAACGATGCTGCTGATGCCTTCAGGTGACGTCGGAAAAACTAGTTCTGGAGATGAAAATTCTTTTGATGTTCTCCCTGTGCTTTATTATTGTTGAATTATATGATTTATTTATTATTATTATTATTTACAAATCAAAGCAATAATTATTCTAAATGTAGAAATAATCATTAATACATTTCTCTCACTGTAAACATGTGACTTTTTTTACGAGATGATTTGTTCCCTTAATTGTTGTTTGTTTGTTTGTTTGTTTGTTTGTTTGTTTGTGAGTAGGACCAGAGAAGAACTACGGGACACCTCAGTGGTAAGTGGTTGGAGGTCGTGACGTCACAATGGAGCTGCTGCCTTTGGTTCCTCTGACGCTCCTTTGGGTCTGGAGCTGGGGGCTCAGTGGGCTGAACAGAGACGCTGAAGTATCAGAGATATTCATTCATGGAGGAGCAGGACGGTTGCTGACAGGTAACCAGGTAATATGTCCCACCCACTGACAGGTAACCATGGTAACCAGGTAATATGTCCCACCCACTGACAGGTAACCATGGTAACCAGGTAATATGTCCCACCCACTGACAGGTAACCATGGTAACCAGGTAACTAGATGATCAGTGTTATTCACCTTTCACTGGTCATAATGTTATGGCTGAGGACAAACATTTCTTCTTCTTGTTTACCTGCACTCCTGCCCAGCAGGGAGGTGATGCTCAGGTTGTGCTCCCTCAGCTGCTCCTTCAGGGCAGGGATGGAATGGGCCTCCTGGTCCTCCACCCGCCACTCCAGGAACTCCAGCACCTCCTCCCCCAGCAGCAGCTCCAGAACGTCGCTGTGTCTGATGGCGTCTTTCAGCAGCGAGTTGAAGGAGCCGGAGACCCTCTGCATCTCCTCCACCATCTTCCTGTCCGACTCCTTCAGGGCCGACACCTCAGCCAGAACCCCCCCCAACGAGCCGCTCAGATGGTTCAGACTGAGCTCCAGAACCCTGGTCCGGTTCTCCTCTGAGGCCAGAGAGTCCCTCACCTGCAGGAGGAGGGCAGACAGCAGAGAGGTGCTGGTTGTTTAGTGTCAGGTCAACATTTAGAGTCAAAGGTTCTAGAGGCCCGGTGTGTGAGATGGGGCCACAGGGGGGCGCTGTGGTCCAACTGATGAAGGAAGTTCTTGTCTTCATTACATCCGATCGGCTTCAACAGAGAAAGACCCGCCAGAACCTTCCCGTCCAGAATCCACCCACCGTCCCATTCCTGTGAGTCAGCGAGGTCAGAACCTCTCAGGGCCCGGTTATCAGCTGGGTCGGTCGAAAATGTTCCGTTTATGGAATAATTCAATCAAAAGAATAAGGTCATGAGTCTGATTCTCCGTCTTTGGAAACAAGGTCCAGACGGGCCTCAGCACAACAACAACAACAACAACAGCAACAACAGCAGCTGTTTGTTTATCACTGATGATGTTTGTTTGTTTATCACTGATGATGTTTGTTTGTTTATCACTGATGATGTTTGTTTGTTTATCACTGATGATGTTTGTTTGTTTATCACTGATGATGTTTGTTTGTTTATCACTGATGATGTTTGTTTGTTTATCACTGATGATGTTTGTTTGTTTGTTTATCACTGATGATGTTTGTTTGTTTATCACTGATGATGTTTGTTTGTTTATCACTGATGATGTTTGTTTGTTTATCACTGATGATGTTTGTTTGTTTATCACTGATGATGTTTGTTTGTTTATCACTGATGATGTTTGTTTGTTTGTTTATCACTGATGATGTTTGTTTGTTTATCACTGATGATGTTTGTTTGTTTATCACTGATGATGTTTGTTTGTTTATCACTGATGATGTTTGTTTGTTTATCACTGATGATGTTTGTTTGTTTATCACTGATGATGTTTGTTTGTTTATCACTGATGATGTTTGTTTGTTTATCACTGATGATGTTTGTTTGTTTATCACTGATGATGTTTGTTTGTTTATCACTGATGATGTTTGTTTGTTTGTTTGTTTGTTTGTTTGTAGATTTGAACACATTCTAGAAGGGAGAATGTTTAAAATAAAATGATCTGGTGAGACCGGTTGGCAGTAAATACACAATCATGGAGGAATCTGGAATAGAGAGGTCCAATTGTTCCGGTACCGTCTGTCTGTGGTTCTGTTGTGTTTGTGCTGAGGATCAGAAAACGTCTGATGAAAGGGTTTTCATTAGTTGTGGATTGATGGCCCGGCCCGGTGGGCCGCGGTACCGCTCCTTCCAGAACTCCACCAGACGATTCCACCACGGTTTCTGGGCAGAACCTCCTGATCAGAACCGCGGCGCCTCCTCAGGATGTTGGACGTCTTGAGTAGAAAAACAGAAAAGGGTTTTTCTCCTACCTCCTGGAGGTTACGTTGAAGCGCCTCCACCGCCGGCTCCCAGTCTGTGGCTCCGCCCCACTGCACCACCGCTGCGTCACCGTTCTCCTCCAGGGTCAGTCGGTTTTCATTGGCCAGCTCCGTCACATTGGCCACGCCCCTCTCCAGTCGGGCCACGGCGGCCTCCAGCCCCTTGCAGCCGCAGTCAGCCGAGGAGTTCTGTTTGTAGAGGGCGGTGTACAGGTAGTCCACGTCCACGTCCATCTCCTGCAGGTGCTCGCCCTGCAGACTCAGGTTCCCCGCCAGCTCGCCCACCCGCCTCAGCACCGCCTCCTTCGCCGCCTCCACCTCCAGTCCCGTCTCCATGAACTTGATCTGACCGCTGCGGGCCGTCTGGTTAATCAGCTTCTCCAGGTCCTTGAAGGTCCGTCTCAGCTGCTGGACGTCCCCCGCGGTCCCCTCCACGTCCTCCGTCAGAACGCCCACCTGGACACGAGCGGAAGGTCACACCACACCACTTTGTTAAACCTGAACCGGGTCCATGTGGATTCTGTTTGTTCTGATTGGACCCACCTTCACCGTGTTGTTGACCACCATGTTGTCCAGTCGCTCCACAGCCCCCCACAGTGCCGACGTGTCCGAGGGCCGAGGAGGCGGGACCGGAGCTTCTGGCTGATCCTCGTGGATCCGGTCCTCGTGGATCCGGTCCTGGTCCAGCTTCATATCAGCCAGTGTGGAATTCATCGCCTGCAGGCTGACCTGGGGTCAGAGGTCAGAGAGAAGATGCTGCTGATTACGATCCTTTCGTGATGAAACAGAACTTGGAGGTTCTGGTTCTACTGACCTGCAGCATCTTCTGGTGGCGCTTCAGTTTCATGTCAACATCTGTCTTCAAGCTGGTGAGGTTGTAGTGCAGCATTGCATTCTGGGAGTGCAGCCCCTTCTCCAGGTGGGTCCTCTGGCTCTGGATCTGCCTGCGGACCTCCTTGATGTGCTCAAACACCTCATCCAGCTTGGCCTCCAGCCGCTCCTCCGCCACCTCCTCCAGATCTGTACCCTCAAAGGGTTCCTCCTGCGGAACCGGCTCCCGCTGGCTGCTCTTGAGCCGGGTCACGTCACGGGCCAGATCCCCTACTTGCCTGCTCAGGAGCTCCAGCGAGCGGTTGAAGCCCGCCAGGACCGGCTGTAGCTGCGACATGACGAGGGCCATCATGTGGGGGACGGGGAGGACGGGGGGGGGGTCCAGCTCATCTACCACTGGTGAGAGAAGTGAGGAACATGAGGAGAGTCCACAACATCTCCTGGTCTCTGGAGAAACGGGGACAACATGACCCACCCAGACCCGACCAGACCCTCGTCCCAAACATGAATCCAGTTCTGATCTGTAGTGAGAGCAGGGAGCAGGTGGAGGAGAACCTGGAGAGGTGGAGGTGTGCTCCGGAGAGAAGAGGAATGAAGACAGAATACATGTGTGTGAATGATGGGAGGCAGGAGGAGGTGAAGATGGAGGAGTAGAAGGAGTTCAGGGACTGGGGCTCAATTGTTCAGAGCAGCCGGGAGTGTGGAGAAGAGGTGGAGAAGCAAGTGCAGTCAGGGTGGAGTGAGTGGATAAGAGTGTGAGGAGTTATCTGTGACAGAGGAGGAGCAGCAGGAGTGAAGGGAAAGGTTTCCAGGATGGTGGTGAGAGAAGTTCTGCTGGATGGTTTAGAGACGGTGGTTCTGGTTCTGAGCAGAAGACAGGAGGCAGAGATGAAGATGTTCAGATGTTCTCTGGGAGTGAGAGGAAGGACAGGATTGAAGGAGACATCAGAGGGACAGTCCAGGGGGTGAGGAGGAGTTGTTGAAGATCTAGATGTTCAGAATGCAGGACAATAATAATCCACCAGAATACTCTGTTCCATCTCTGCCTCTGATCCGGTCCAGAACTCTGGCCCGGTGATTCATGGTTCTCCGGGGAACGTCGCTGGCAGCAGTCAGGGAACACAAACACAACCCGGTCCTCTGCCTGGAAAAGTGCTAAAAAAAAGCTGAGGTTCTGATGTGTGACCCGCTGAGGGACGTCAGAGAGGTGGTTCTGAAGCTCCGGCTGGATTCAGTCAGCGTGGGACTTCATGGGGGCGTTCAGTGGATCCATCGGATCCCCTCCTTATTTCTGGACTTTGAAACAAACCCAACGCGGCTGAATCTTTCTGTTTTGTGAAAAAACTCCTCGGACGCTGAAGGAGGCGGAGCCTCGTTTTTATCATGTGTCCGTATTTACAGATGTCAGCGTTTCAGCGTTTGGGTTCGCCGATCGTTCCAAACTACAACTACGCTGTCGCCCGACAGAGGAGGTGCTTCAACTGAAAGCCCCCCAGTCCCCTGCGTTGTACCAGCGACCAGCAGATGTGAAGTCCAGTCTGGAAAACATTCCCTAGTGAGTCAAATATAAGGTGGAGGACCTCCTGAAGGTGGAGGACCTCATGAAGGTGGAGGAGCTCATGAAGGTGGAGGACCTCATGAAGGTGGAGGACCTCATGAAGGTGGAGGACCTCATGAAGGTGGAGGAGCTCATGAAGGTGGGGGACCTCATGAAGGTGGAGGACCTCCTGAAGGTGGAGGACCTCATGAAGGTGGGGGACCTCATGAAGGTGGGGGACCTCATGAAGGTGGTGGACCTCGTGAAGGTGGTGGACCTCGTGAAGGTGGTGGACCCCGTGAAGGTGGTGGACCCCGTGAAGGTGGTGGACCTCGTGAAGGTGGGGGACCTCGTGAAGGTGGAGGACCTCCTGAAGGTGGAGGACCT
>JBBDHG010000036.1:435000-457500 GCA_037951165.1 Lophius americanus | reverse complement strand
GCAGCTAATGTTAGCATGTGTGCAGCCAGTTTTGCAGCTAATGTTAGCATGTGTGCAGCCAGTTTTGCAGCTAATGTTAGCATGTGTGCAGCCAGTTTTGCAGCTAATGTTAACATGTCTGCAGCCAGTTTTGCAGTTAATGTTAGCATGTGTGCAGCCAGTTTTGCAGCTAATGTTAGCATGTGTGCAGCCAGTTTTGCAACTAATGCTACCATGTGTGCAGCCAGTTTTACAGCTAATTGTAGCATGTGTGCAGCCAGTTTTCCAGCTAATGCTACCATGCCTGCAGCCAGTTTTGCAGCTAATGTTAGCATGTGTGCAGCCAGCGTTATAGCTAATGTTAGCATGTCTGCAGCCACTGTTATAGCTAATGTTAGCATGTCTGCAGCCAGCGTTGCAGCTAATGTTAGCATGTGTGCAGCCAGCGTTATAGCTAATGTTAGCATGTCTGCAGCCAGCGTTGCAGCTAATGTTAGCATGTGTGCAGCCAGCGTTATAGCTAAGGTTAGCTTGTCTGCAGCCAGCGTTGCAGCTAATGTTAGCATGTGTGCAGCCGGCGTTGTAGCTAATGTTAGCATGTGTGAAGCCAGCGTTGCAGCTAATGTTAGCATGTGTGCAGCCGGCGTTGTAGCTAATGTTAGCATGTGTGAAGCCAGCGTTGCAGCTAATGTTAGCATGTGTGCAGCCGGCGTTGTAGCTAATGTTAGCATGTGTGAAGCCAGCGTTGCACTTGTTCATGGAGGTTTGGCAAACAATCTAGTTGAAGCAGCGACAGGAAATGTAAAGTCTCAGGCTGTTCTTCTGGGATCTGGAGCAGGTCCAGAGGTAGTCCTTGTCACATGGCGTCATCTAGCTTGGAGTGGCCAAGGTTGTTTTCACTGTCCGTGTCACTGCTATGACCTCTGACCTCTTGACCTCACCATACAGCAGCAACAAAAGATCCTTCTCCATGTGAGTCACTTCATTCGAGGATGTGGGAAGTTGACCTTGCTGGTGGGTCTGACGGGAGTGACTCAGACCCTCTCTCCGGGTTGGGTTGGGGTAGCTGGACCTTCTCCTGACCTCGAGTGCGGCCTTGTGCTTCGATGTTTCCTCGCTTTGTTAAAGAGGCCAGATGAGTCACAGTGGAACTAAAACGGAGAGCCGGAAAACCCCCGGTTTGTGGATCCAGTCTGGTTCAGAATAACAACAGGGGGTTTGGATTTCTCAAACATCTCAGCTTCTCAGGATCCATCCGGGTGACGTCACAGCTCCTGATGACGTCACAGCTCCTGATGATGTCACGGCTCCTGATGATGTCACGGCTCCTGATGATGTCACAGCTCCTGATGATCTGGCTCCAAAGAGGCAGCATGAAGTCGGTTTGAGTCTCATCTATGTGACGGTGAGTCCTTCATGTGCAGAGATGTTACCCGTGGAGGTCCACAGGGGTCTCTGTCGGACCGATATTAGTCCCACTAAACAGAATGTTGTAGTCAGAACTGCAGAAGCCCCTCGTTCGCTCACTCCTCAGCAACATTCTCCAGCTCATCCTGGAGGATCCTGAGGTGTTCCCAGACCAGATGACATCTATAGTCCCTCCAGAGAGTTCTGGGTCTCCCCCCAGTTGGACGTACCTGGAAAACCTCCAGAGGGAGGATCCTGGTCAGAAGATGAACCTCAGGACTCGGGACTTTCCTCGCCACAAGTTTTAATAATATGTTTGTGTGATGGACCCACAAGATCTGTAGAAGGTTATGAAGGTATGGGTACAGATGTGTGGAGCTGGTCTCACCTGGAGCTTGGACTTCTGTCTCTGTCGTCTCTGGTTCTCCAATGACGCTCAGGCTTCCAGGATCCACACGGGCCTCAGAGACTGTCAACAAAGACGGCGAGATTTAAAGTGACAGGACACAAACTCGATGCTCACAAAAGATGGATGTTCTGCTGATTCTGCTCATTCTGCTGATTCTGCTCAGGCCGACGTGACGCGGATCATTTACTTCACATGTTGAAATGACCTTTAGTCCATCTTCCTTCTGAGGTCAGGAGATTTGACCTCTGGAGGACCCCTAACAGACTTTTAAATCACAACGTTACAGTGAATGAGGCGGTCGCTCATGCTGACTCAGTTTGGTTTATGGGATGTCGGCCTGGTAACCTCACGGTTGCACCGAAAACCAAGCGAGCTCGTTTGGGCTCCCAGCCATGAAGATGATGAGGAGGAAGGATATAAACCGAGTTCCCCGCTGAAAAGACACCAGGTTTAAAACCGCCGCGGGGATCGTACTACAGGTCTGTGTCTGAATCATGGCAGCTAAAGCTAGCGTCCTGGTTCTGAAGAAGTCCAGGAACATTCTAGAGTCACATGAAATGTATCCCAAAGAAAAGTTCTGCTGGGATTTGAGGAGGGTCCGGCAGGAATGTCAACCAGATGCTGGGGTCAGTCTGTGCGGCGTGAAAGCAGAAGAGCAGCTATGGGTTCTCAAACGGATCCTTGGGTTCTACAAGTCCTTCAACGGATCCTTGGGTTCTACAAGTCCTTCAACGGATCCCTCCACTCAGCCCTGATTGACTTTGTAAAACGGACTTCTCTAAATTGTCTAAATGAATTTCATCTCCATCCCAGAACTCCTAGATGTGCAGCGGGACCACCTGATGTGAAAGTGGTCCTCAGGTGATTGGAGGCTGCTCCATTATCACTGACCTGGTAGCCATGGTGACGGCGATGCTAACCGCTAACCCACCTGTCTCCTCGCAGTTGTCCCCCCCGTGTCCTGGGCAGCAGCGCCAGATCAGAGAGGTGAAGATCTGCTGCTTCTGCCTGTAGACAGGCCGCGTGGACAGCTTGTACCTAAATACACAAACACACACACATTTCATTAGTGTGTACAAGATGATGACATCACTCTGACCCCTGGAGGTCAGCAGAGGTTCTCCCGTCACGCCTGCTTTCAAACTCGTGTCTGACACAAACGGATAAAATCCCAGCGGTTCCATTTTTAACAGGGTCACAGTTTGGCCCCTCCTCCTCCACAGCGCCAGGAATAAACTTCCTGTTTGTGACCTCCGTGCTGCTGGATCTAAAATAGCTCCGATTAGATGGGTGGAAGAAGTCAAACCGTCGGCGTCGGCGCTGGAAGACGGACCCAATGATTCTCCGGCATCCATCTTTAAAAGCAGAGCTCTGAGGAAGGGCGTGGAACACGTGAATCCTCCGTCATGCTTTTTTCTTTAGCCTAGTCCTTAACGTAGAAACGTGCCGCAAACCGGGAAACTCCTCATTGTGATACGTATTTATTCCTAGTGACTCAGAAGACAGAGTGAGATTATTATGGACTATTTGACTGATGGGAGTCGGTCTCATGTTCAGTAAAAAAAGAACAACGCTCCGTGAATAGATCCTAGCATCCGTGTTCTTGTGATTAATATCGTAGAAATGTGGTTCTGGACTCTGTAGAATGTCTTAAGTGCCTCTGAATGTTTGCGCACAAGAAGGCCGAAGGTAGAGAAGGGAAAGAAAAGGTGAAGGCAGACGTTTAACATTGTAATCGTTGACATCAATATATTTTGGCTCCTAGATATTTTTTTTGTCTGTTAGGCGTGACCTAAAAGATTATTATAGAACACCCGTAAGGCTTTTCTCTAATCCCAGCTTGTAGTTCCGTCGACGTCGAGAGATCGGCGGCATCAGGTGACGGGTTGTACTCACATGATCAGCTGACAGCCTGGCGTTCCACTGGGACAGGAACTCTGAGACCTGATGGTGTATTTCTCGGTTCCACATGCCACCGCCATGGTAACCACACGCTTCTGCACAAACGCACACCAGATCCTATACACACACACACACACACACACACACACACACACACACACACACACACACACACACACACACACACACACACACGTTGTGTGGTTACTTCCTGTTCAGAATCCTTACTGGAAGCATCTCTTTACTCCAGAGATAAACATCAAAACCCGTCTTTTTTTCTCTTCCCGTCAAATGAACGTATTTCCATCCGGCCGCGTAAACAAACTTTTATGGAGTCAGATGTGGCGAGAAGATATCCTTCGCCATCCTAGGGAAACATTAAAGACTTCTGCGTTTTTTTATTTTACCTGCCAGTAAACTTTTATGTAGTATTAATAATTAAAATGATGCATTTTCTTCATAGCATATAAAAAGTGAGAGATTCTTTCCAGAAATATAAAAGCATCCAGATCAGAATCTAAACCGCTCAAATGAAACATAAGTAGAAAAACCCTCGTGGGATGGGGGTCCACACGCCCCCCACCTGACAGATGGACTTCTGTCTGATATTTTGATTATAAGATCTCTCTCCTCACTCACCAGTGTAACCATGGTAACGCCCCCCCTACCTGAAAGAACTACTCACCCCACTGACCTCGACACGATCCCTCCGTTCTACCCGCTCATACCGCCTCCTCCTTCCCCGGACTAAGCTCAGCACCATGGGTGATCGGGCCTTCTGTTCTGCTGCCCCTCGTCTGTGGAATGCCCTCCCTGACCATCTCAGGGCTCCACAGACGACTGACACATTTAAAAAAGGACTTAAAACTTTCCTTTTTAGCAGAACCTATAACTGTAATTAACATTAATGCTTTTGGTCATGTTTTTATATAGTTATTATTTTATTTTTTATTGATGCTTTTATCTGCTTTTACTTTGTAGCACTTTGAGATTTGATCCAAATGTAAAGTGCATTATAAATTAAATGTATTATTATTATTATTATTATATGATAGAGTAGTACAGGAGAACCACAGCCGTCGGTTCTCGTCACCTCAGACCTTCAGAACCACACTGAACCAGGGAGAGCGGGTGGACTGGACCAGGAGATGATGAGCGGACTCTACTTCCTGAGGAAACTCCCACTTATGCAGCCGCCGGTATTTTACTGTAAATTATATGGATCTTTTTTTTTTTTACAGTGCAGAATATTCAGATTTACATTGTATCCTTGACCTCTGACCTCTGCGGGCCATGGATATGTAGTACAAGGTATGATCCGCGTCAGATCGTGTTCAAACGCGCTCACCGCTGGGCCGGGAGGTTTTTCACGCACAGTTGAGTTCTGAGGATTTGAGGGTTCTGGAACCAGATCAGAGAAAAAGTCTTTAATCTGGTCATCAGACTGAACTCTGGGCCCGAAACACGCCGACTGAAGCTCCGCTTTCTTCTGAGGCTGGTTTCCCGTCATGTGACGGGGCTCAGTCTCACGCCTCTTTCCTCACTCAGCATAAGGACTACCATCCGGTTCCGGTCCGTTAGTCACTGATGATATCACCAGGTCATTTTTAGTGACAGGAAGTCCTGAGATGTACTTTCCAAATCAGGAATCAAAACGACGGGATGTTTAAACTGGAACCCTGACGACGTTCTGGAGAACCATACATGATCCAGACGGGCCTACACTTTCCAGACGGCATTTGACTCATGAGGTTCTGTCCTTGTCTTTAGTTGTCGATCAAAAAAAGCTCCAGAATCCTAAACCCCAATCCAGTCCGGATCCTGTTGACCGGATCAGAGTGAACACATGAACCCGGACTTCCTCCAGTATGAAACAAACATCCAGATGTTTTGATCATAGAAAGGCGTCGCTTTGTTCAAACAGGGGCTGTGGCCCATTAAAAAAGTCCAGACTGACTGCCGTGCCAGAACCAGACGGAGTACGGTTGGTCCCGGAATACTGTAGAGGACACTGAATGCAAAGATTCATCCTCTGGAGAGCAGGAAGGTCTGCAGCTTCTGCCTCTGTGGTGAGTTCACTGTCTGTGGTAGCAGTAGGAGAGAAGAAGCTCTGTGGTGAGTTCACTGTCTGTGGTAGCAGTAGGAGAGAAGAAGCTCTGTGGTGAGTTCACTGTCTGTGGTAGCAGTAGGAGAGAAGAAGCTCTGTGGTGAGTTCACTGTCTTTCGTTGATAAGAACCTTCTTTCAGTGTGGTCGGCTCTGTGTCTCCTGTTTCTGATAATGGCTGAGCAGCCGTTAAACGATGCCTTCATGGTCTCGTTATCTGCAGCTTCGGCTCTTTCTGAAGTGCTCCACTCAACAGAGGGGGCGCTCTTTTTGAACACCTGCACCCTGAATTCTTACTTTGGTTTAACTTTCTTCCAGATTCCAGCAACAACAAACTTTTCCAACCTCCACTTCATCAGCGCTAAGTTGCCTGTTGACCTGTGACCCCTTCCATCCTGACCAATCAACTCCCAGCCTCCTGAGATAACGCCATCACACAGAGCAGCGACTGTGAGTGAGGTCATTAAAGTGGCGGCCGGCGGCGGCGGGACTGGGGGGTTGTTTTGGTAAGAGCCCTTTGGGACCATTTCCTCCTCCACTTGAATGTGGATGAGGGTCAGCAGAACCATGGAGGCCCGTTTGAAAGCACCAGTCATGTGATCCTCTTATTGAGTCTGTCAAACATGTCGGCGCTGAAATCTGACCCGATCCGGTCACGTCACGAACAACAACAGAACCGATGAGGAGCAGAAGAGGCGAAAGCACAAAGATTTTTTACTCCGACAGAAGTTACAGTTACTTGTTTAAAAATAAATCTACTTATTCTACTAATTCACTCAAATACATGTAAAAAACAATTACTATGAAAGTAATTAAACATTTAAATGAAAAGTAAATAGTAAATAGTATGAAAATAAAAAAGTGCAGAGTAATATGAAAGTAAAAAGTATAAATGTAAAAACAATAAGGTAAAAGGTTAACAGGAGCAGAAAGAGAGTAAACAATAGTATATCAGAAGAATTACAAACTATATGAAATCATAAAAAACTAGAAGTAAATAGGAGCTATATGAAAGTAACAAAAGTAGGAAAGTTAAACTGTGTTCAGTACTTCTACTGGTGTGTAGAAGTACTTGTACTTAGTGGCTCCACATGTTTGATGACGTTTGGAGAAGGAGCTCCGGGCCGGGATGCGTTGGTCTGGGTTTTTAAGTCTTAGTTGTTGTTTGTTCTGTCGTTTTAATATTTTTAGTTTCAGGCCGTTTGCAATCTGGCTGTGGTCTCCTGCTGCCGTGTGACGTTCAGGGCCTGTGGGTTTTTCCCATTCACTTGATTCTGTCCATTTGAAGACAAATAGTTACCATTCTATAACCTTTTCCAGCGCACACCGGTGGATTGTGATGATATACGGGGTCTGCGTCACAGTTGGAGGAGAGCGTGCCTCAGCAGAACCTCTGGAGAACAACATGGACTTTGTGCTTCTGTCTGATGAGTTACAGCTTATTCTGAGTCCATGCAGGGACGACTGTGTGTGGGACTGTTGTTAAAAATATGTTAGCGCCCGTCACATATCCTGGACACACTTCTTTCAATATGTATTTCATTTATTCCCAAGCAGTAATTATTACTTTTGTAAACCAATGACCGGCCAGAGCGTGCTTCAATAAACAATAATGATGATGAATAAAATCAGGTGAACAAACTTTGACTGATGTCAGAGAAGTTTTGTGGCTTGTCTTATTCTTCCAAAGGATCTTGTTTTTCTGCCTGGATGTTATGCAACCTTTGTTGGAACTCGATGGAATCTAAGATTTGATTCTCATAATGAAATTCTTCTATAATGAAAACATGCTGTTAGAGATTATTATTTTTTGAATAAAATAAAATAAGACTCCTCTCTGACAAACAAGACTTTTAACTGTGTTGAAATTCCTCTTTTTATGTATTCTTGTTCTTATGGCCTAGTGGGGACTCCAACCCGAATGTATACCAAACCATCGGGACTCGTGTCACAGTTGGGACAGGAATTGAGGTTGTGTGTGTGTTTTTGGTGGGGGGGGGGGGGTCTGTTTGAGCAACCTGGGTGGTAACATCCTTTATAAGCATGCTGGCAGTCAAAACATTTTTACGCTCCCCACTCGGTACTTCAGGATGCATTAGGTGTGACTTCTTGTGTGTATATATGTGTGTGTATGTGTGTTGTGTCTTTGTGAAGGATATCTGCTGGTTCAAACAAGTCAAATTCATGAATTCTAAGATCGATTTCACCTCCATAAGAATGAAGATTTTCAGTTACCAGTCCAACAGGTAAATATTTCTCTTGTCGGAACGGGAATCTCCGTTTATTCTATGACACAGCAAAAAGACATGTTGTAATACGTGTTCCAATGTACGAGCAGACACTCCTGCCCAGCTCTTAACTGAAATTAAACTAATCCTACCATGTGGTCCCCGACTACAAGGGTATATCCATAAAAAGCCCCCAATCCCCTGTATCATACAAGTAACCCCGCTGATTGGACTCCTCAATGTAAATGTTAAAAAATGTATGTCTGAAAAGTGTTTGTTATAAAGCAAAATAGTAAAATATGATATAAACAAGACAGATTGCCACGAGTTGATTCATATGCGTCATCCATCCATCCATTTTATTCCTCTAATCCAGCTTCAGTTTGCAGGTTTCCAGATGTCCCCCCATCCAGCAACACTCTCCAGCGTATCCAGGGGGATCCTGAAGAGTTCACACTCCAGATGAGATGTATACATCCTCCAGAGAGCTCTGGGTCTTTCCCGGGGTCTCGTTCCAGTTGGACGTTACTGGAAAACCTCTAGGGGGGGCGGGATCCTGATCGGACGATTAACCATCTCGGCTTGTTCTTTAAGACCTGAAGGAGCATCATCACTTCTCTGAGCTCCTCACTTTCACTCTAAGGTTGAGTGAGGCTCCACCCCCCCACAACGAAGGAAGCTCATTTTAGCCATTTGTATCCTTGACCTCATTCCTTGGGTCTCAACCCAGAACTCAGGACTATTGGTGAGGGTTGGATGGACTGGATACATTGAGAGCCTTGTCTTCCGACTCAACTCTCTCTTCACCACAACGGACCGGTACCACACCCTCATTAGTGCTGACGCTGGACCAAACCTCCTGAACATCTCACCATCCATTTTCACATCACTCCAGAATGGGACACCAAAATGCTTCCACACTTAGACCTGAGGCAAAAACTCACTTCCAGCCTGGAGGAGACAGTCCAGTGTTTTCCTGCAGAGAACCAGGGCCTCAGTTTAAGAAGTTCTGACTCTCAAACAGCTGCAGTAGTGCTGGAGATCACAGAACAAGGAAGCAGACAGAATGCCATCATCTGCAAACAGCAGAGATGCAATTCTAACTCCCCAAACTGGACCGTGTCCTCACATGCATCAAATTTAAAGTAAATCAACTAACGGTTGATAAAGTAAGGTAATATATTGGAAATAAAACTCGCCTTAGTTTCAGGAATATATGACCAACATTTTATAAATCCATTATATCCATGACTTTTCGGTGAAATAATAAACAAAAGAAAACCAGAAAGACAACAAATAGTTAACGACAACAAGCTACGACAAAAACGTTTAAAGTTTACGCCAGCGTTTAACAGTTTAGGGGTCGAGACCCTCCACAGGGTAAACAGATAAATCTGAGGGGTTGTCACGTGACTGATGAGGGGAAAAAAAGAAGAAAGTTCTGAAAAACAAGCCTTTTCCGTTTTTTTACATACAATATTTTCTTTTAGGAGAGAATGTCTCAAAACATCTGACAAAAAAAATCATCTTCAAAGATGTATTAGATTATAGCATAACAATTTATTTTAACAACATTACATGCAAATAAATAAACTGAATAAGTGAAACAAACATTCATTTAAATAAAGTGAAACATATATTCTAATATGGATAATGTTGCATTTAAATAGAAATTTATAGTTTTACCGTAAAAAGATTCAGCATCTAGTTAGTATAGTCAATTATTTTAGTTATTTAAGTAGGTCTTGTAAGACTTTAAGTTACATTATCTGCATTATCTCATGTGGACTCACCCTGTTTGGGCGGGATAGGACCCTCTCTCTCCCAGCGGGGGGGTTTCTGTCACCCCAGGTTGAAGCCTCTTAAGGTGAGGACGGAAAGCTTCTTCTCCTTCTGCTGCTCTTCCTCCCAGCTCCTCCTCCTCCTGCTCCACCTCAGGGTCTCGTGCTCGCACCTCACAGTGAGTGCTCACCAGCAGGCCGAGCACCAGCACCAGTTCTCCCACTGCTGTCATGTCGGCTCCCTCCACCTCCCAGAGTGGAAGCCCACACCACCACTAGCTGGTTTTAAGCAGCTGGTGGAGAGATAGGGAGGTGGGAGGAGACCGTACTTCCTCCTGCTTCCTCTGCAAAGGAAACTCCATCAGACATTTCTCCATGCTGGAACAGGAAGGTGTTTACCTCCAGCGTCATGAGTAAAAGTATAGATGCAGTGGTGAACAGTTACTAAGTACATTTAGTTACAAGTCAAGAAGGCATGATGTCACATGTCAAAGAAATCAAGTTACATGTCAGACATCAAAGCATGTATCAAGTGAAGGACATCACGACAAGTAAAATATCAGTCATCAAAGTCATCATGATACATATAGAAGACATCAAAGTTTCTCTATGACATGTCACAAGGATATCAAAGGCACCAGGTCACGTGATTGACATCAATGCCATCACCTTATATGTCACAAGGTCATCAGAGGAATTGAGTAACATGTCAAAGACATGAAGTTACTTGTTGAAGACATCAAAGCCATTACATTACATGCTGTGAGGACATCAAAGACAACCGGTCACATGTCAAAGAAATCAAGTCACATGTCAAAGACATCAAAGTCATTACATTACATGTCAAAGCCATCAAGTTACATGCTAAAAACATTGCTACATTTACAACTAGACAGGAAGTTGCTCGAGCTCCTATTTCCTGGTCCAATCTAGCGCATACTTCACTTTATTGTAGTTCTGTCGTAGTTACTCGATACTACTGTAACTGATAACACTACTAGACTTTTGCCCTTCACTCCTCGTACCTCCTTCACTCAGCCTTTATCCCCTCCCTGTGGACGTGATAAGGTGAGAGGAGCTGTTTCCTTTAAGCGCCTGGTGCGCAACTGTTTATGTGGGGGCCGTTGGTTTCAGATCTCTGGAGTCCACATTCTTCAAAGTCTTAGGGTTTAAGAAGCCCTCGAGACAAATGATGGGTGTTCCAGCATTAAACATCTTCATCACATCATCGATTCTTCATCTCGGTTCACGTTTTGTTTTCAGAAGTGAATTGAAGTAGGATGAAAGAGCGACAGAAAAGCCGACAGTTCCTGTCCAGGCTAGGATAGACGGGGACTTTTCTGCTGAGAGACGGGGGGTGGGTTGGTTGGCAGGGTGGGAGTCATTTCCTAGGATTGTTCAAGAGCTGTGAGGGGGTGGAAGAGGGTTGAAACAAAATGTTGGGCAGGGAAAGGGATATTGAAGTGAAAGACATGGTTCAAATGATGAGGGTATTGAGGGGGGGGGGGGGTCTTTGGTTGTGAACCATATAGTTAACATTTGGGCCCCTTTCTCAGGAAGGGTGGGGGGTTGGGTTGGATTCATCATCTGGGTATATTTTTTGCAGGTATTTCAAATATACAAACCTCAATAGTTCCGAACAACAAGATCAACTAAAAAAACAACAACTGTCAAATGTTTACAGTAAATGACTGTAAAACTCAAAACAGTTTTTCACTTCAGTAGAATTATCTTAAATAATAAAAAAACTGTGAATAACTATTATTCATGGTCAGAATATGTGGAATAACAGGATTTCACTGTGAAACACAAACTTCTGGTAAAATCGAGAGAAAACATCATCAGGAAACATCATTAGCATAAACTGTACAGTAAAAAAATAAATGAAATCTAACCATGTAGTAAGAACATACTGTTGTATCTAAAGTAACATGATGCTTAAAATATTTGTAGAATCATGATTTCAAGGTAGCAAAATTATGACAACCACAGCTCCCTGTATTTTACCTAGATGAAGGTCACTGCAGCAATCAATGCTAGTGGGCAACACTACTCAATCAGAAAAACCATAAAAACCTCCGTGAATCTAAGATCAAGCCTACATGACTCCTTACGCCAAAGCCTGGACCCTAGGGGCCACTCACCGGCTTATCTCAGGTTTTCCAGTGGTCCCCGCAGGGCCCCTCAGAAACCTTCCTCATTCTGCCACAGACCTGGATGCTGATTGAAATGCTATTTAGGGGTCCTCAGGGACCACTCAGTGGGATTATATTACGTTTCTCAGGCCGTAAAGAAACCCCACCATGACGGGGTCTCAAGTCAGTTTCCTTCTAATGCCGGACCCAAGTCCAGATAAACGGAGAGGGTTGTGGAGGGAAGGGCATCCCACGTGAAACCTATGCCAAATCAATTTGCGGAACACAAAATAGATTCGTTGGAACCAAACCAGATATGGTTCTGGTTGACAAAGACCATCACTGGTTCTGTTAGCCAACAGGGCAATGCCGGTCACTCTAGATAGGAACTGATGATCCACTGCATCGCTCCCCAAAAGAGGACAGCCAAAAGACAAAGAAGAGGAATTGCTCAATTATACATTTTAGCAGCTTTACGAAGCCCCTCAGACTCCTCCCCTCAGACTCCTCCCCTCAGACTCCTCCCCCTAGAGGGACTCTAAACTACATTTTTGGGTCCCTGTTAAATAAAACCCGGCGTTGTACGTAACAAGAGATAAAATGCTCAAATTAAATATGACGTGTCCAGAAAAAGGATTTTTGTGAATAGCTCCCCCTAGTTAGTAAAATATGTAGTTAATACCATTAATTATGATCTATATCAGACCAATTATATTTTACTCCTCCAGTCGATTCAGCTGCACCACATTAGGACTAAACCAGAGCAAAGGGTGGAGAAATTATGGTCCACAGAGTTTGGAGGTAAAGCTCCCCCTGCTGTTGAAAAATATACATATAAACCCTTGCCAAAATCACTCCAGTTCTTCCTCACATTAAGGTCTATGAGGGTAAAGAATTTGAAAAAGTCCCATGAAGTAGATTTTGAGTTGAGGCGATGACATGAAGGATCGGAGATGATGATTCCATAACATCACTCAGAGATCAAACCTCCGGTCGGGTCCAACAGAACCCAATGGAAACATTATTGTGTCAGAATCCATTACATCACTTTGTTTAGAATATTTACTGGAAACATCTTATCAGGCCAAAAACTTCCTCTGGGTACAATTTAAAAACTCAACCGTTAGATTTTCTTTAAACTAGCTAAAAGAAGAACAAAGGTAAACGTATAACATCCTGGTGGAGGAAATAAATCCATGGCTCTATGGGACAAATATTTCAATAAATAATCAACTAAAGTAACATGTTTGTTCTTAAATGGGAGTAAAAAGTACAAATATTTGTTTTGAAGTAGGGAGTCAAGGTAAAGAAATACTCTAGTAAACGACAGATACCTGAAACTCTAGTCGAGTACAGGAATGAAGATCACGTACTTTGTTACTCCACTCCACTGGTTGGAGGGATTCGAGGCAGAGTTGGAGGGGGCGGAGCTTAGGTGGTTGAAGGGTGGTGAATTCACTATTTGTTTTATTTTTCTAATCATGGAGGAAAAGGGATTGTGCTGGTAGGACCTTTAAATCCAGAGGGTTAAACGGGTTGAGTGTTTGATAATGTCAAATCCCTGCAGGCCGGTCCCTCGACGGTCTGAGGGCGCCGTCTGGTGGTTTTTGGACGAATTTACAGCAGCCTGACGGGTTTGAGAGCTTGATCCTGATTCAGGTTTAAAATCTGCATTTATTTATCCCCAAATCAACAAACAAGAAACAAAATTAATCTTAAACATGCCACCAAACGTCGTTTATAGTTTACATCAGATTTAGTCTTCAGGTTGTTCTTAGAAACTGACTTCACGCTAGTCTGACAGCTAATCCGATGCTAACAGCTGGGGCGAGCTAAAGGGACACCAGGTGAGGAGGTGGAGTCCAGGGTAACAAATGAAAATGAATAAATGAAAGCAGATGATCTCCAGGTAACAGTCAGACATTCATTGATGTCTGGTAACACTTTAATGTCCTGCTTTAATGTCCTTAAGTGTTTGGTGAAGCTCATTCAGTCTAATTCTTGCTGAATAATGTTTCTACAGCCGTTTTTAATCTCACCAGTAACAGCAGCCCACTAAAGAGAAGGTTGTCATAGACGGAGCCCTGGGGGACGCCACAGCTCAAAGGTCCCATCGTTTTAGAAAGAGAAAATGTATCGTAGAAAAGTAACGGTGAGCTAAATTAAATTTTAGACAATTTTCCATGAAATTCAAATTTTCATTACGAAATATTTTCATAATTCGTTCATTTTTTTCCCGTTTGAAAACAAGTTTGACCAGATAATTTAATTTTATGGTAGATTTAGAGTGTCCAAAGGCAGTATTTGAATAAAGGGCCAAAGTTGGTGGACGAGACTTAGTCAGATATTAACTCGTGTTTTGGACACTTAGACAGTTGTTGTGTCTCTGTGGATAAATGTAACTCGTAACAGCCGAGGTCACGTACAAGTACAACAAAGACAACTAAATATTTCACTCAATTATTTATTGTTGATGATTGTATATTTAATCAATAACTGAAAGGACAATGACATCATTACTTATTATTTTAAAGGACATAAATACTAGAAGTCGTTTCCAGTCTAGTATTTTGGTCGTTCCTCATTTATTATATGAGGTTGAAGTAACTTAAAATGAATTAAGTTACTTGTTAAAGGAATTACAGCTATTTTTAATATTATAAGAGGATTTTTTCTTTTTACTAAAACTTGTATTTACTGTTTATTTTATTTATTCATTAAAGGCTGTTTGTCTCTTAGACAGTTTATACATTAAGTTTAATACTATTAATAGTTTTTCCATACAGAGGGGCGTAACCAAATCCTTAAAGGACACCAATGTGACTCACCTGGACTGTCCCTCTGATGTCTCCTTTCTAATCCTGTCCTTCCTCCTCCTCCTCCTCCTCCTCCTCCTCACTCCCAGAGAACATCTGGACATCTTCATCTCTGCCTCCTGTCTTCTGCTCAGAACCAGAACCACCGTCTCTGAACCATCCAGCAGAACTGCTCTCACCTCCATCTTGGAAACCTTTCCCTTCACTCCTGCTGCTCCTCCTCCGTCACAGATAACTCCTCACACTCTTCTCCACCCACTCCACCCTGCCTGCACTCGCTTCTCCACCTCACGGCATGCTCGCTTTCAAAACGACGGGTTTCTTACTCTCCAGCTCTGTTGCATCTTTTTGAACCGTGGGAAGCCGGAGCACCCGGAGAAAACCCATTCCAACATGGGGAGGACGCGCAGACTTCAAAGAGAAGACACTGAAGCCAGAAGTGCCCCGCCCACTGCTCGTCAGCGATTGGTCAGCTGAGGAGAACCAATTTCCCTCTGCTGTACTGAGACTAAACCCGGTAAATAGCTGAGGATGTATTTAAAGCCTCACTGTGACTGAAGAGGCAACCGGTGGATCTGATTGGTTGACCGTCCGATGAAACGTCTCTCTATTGGTCAGAGACAGACGGCTGCTAATAATGTAAATAAACAATTCTGGCACAAAACCCATTTCTAAACTGAACACGATTGTGCCGGTTCTGGTTCTGTTGGAAGCGGACGATTAACTATTGAAAGACATCGTTCAGCACCGATCAGTTTCTGGTTCCGGCCGTGGAGGATGAGGTCCAGGATGGAACATCAAAGGAAAAACTGTCTGAGCCTCACCGGTTATCCTCTGGGAGAAGTGGAGCAGAAGAAGAAGAGGAGGAAGAGGAAGAAGAGGGAGAAGACGAAGAAGATGGAGAAGACGAAGAGGAAGACGAAGAAGATGGAGAAGACAAAGAAGAAGAAGACGACGAAGAAGAAGAGGAAGAGGAAGAGGAAGACCCCGTCGGCCCTCACTGAGCTGGAGTGGTTGGCGTCGTCGACACCGTGAGCGTCTGGAGCGAGTTGAGAATACTTCTGATGAGACTCACGCGTCGCTGGTTCTGGGTTCTGGTTCTGACATTCTCGGCTCTTGATCCGCGAGTCTTTCCCGCCTGTCCGCTGTAGTGAAGTTCTACATCCTGGATCTGACTCTTCAGCAGGGAGAAAAGCAGCTTCCTCTTCCTCACTACTCGTTTCCGTTCTACAATCTCCTGGACTTCCTTCTGGAATATTTCCTGGATCAGCTGATGGTAGTCGGTCCAGGCCTCCTTGAACTCGCCCAGCTGATCATGTGACACGTTGTTCTCCATCATGGACTGGTAGACCATCGTCAGCGTTCTAATCAGTTTACGCTTGACGTCTTCCAGTCGGCCCCCGGACCCGACCGGGTTCTTGTTTTGGGTCGACGGGTCGCTCATGCCTCCGCGGTTCTTTCCGCGGGTCCCTGAACGGGTTCCAACTGTGTTTCACAGGTGGTCCGAAGATAATCGCACTAGTCAGTGCGAATGTAACTCCGCCCCTCACGGCCTTATATCTGTGACGCCACAACGCCGTCCTTTGATCCTTTGGTCTTCAGAACATGACAGGACCAACATCAGAACCCTTAAAAACAAGATAACGTGACATGATTGACACAGAAACATCTAAACGCAGAACCTTTGGGGGACTTAGCTCTCCTCCACCCACTTCACCTTGCCTGCACTCGCTTCTCCAACTACTCCATCGCTCTACAGACCAGTGTCCTCCGCCAACATCATGGTCCATGGAGACTCCTGCTGACCTCCTCTAGTCTGTCCATCACCACAGCAAACAAGAAGGGGCTCAGAGCCCATCCTTGGTGCAGTCCCACCTCCACCTTCAACCCATCCATCTCTTCTCTATTGCGTCCCCCAGAGCAAACATCTCATCTGTGGAGATCTTTCTTTGTTTGGAACCGTCCTGCTGCTCAGATGGTCTCGTTTCTTCACCTGCTTCCACGACTCTTTCCCAGATCTTCATCGTGTGCATCGTCAGCTTCACCCATCTGCACGTATCGAGTAAAGAAGTGATGAAGAGTCTCACAGATGGACAGATCCACAAACTTCTGTCATCGGGGAAGAAAAGTGCCGCACAGACGGGACAGAACCAGAACCCAAAGAACCCGGAGGTGCTCCGTTGTGTTTGCATGAAAAAGGGAGAAAATGAAAAACCCACATCTACAGATCCAGCACCGCCGGTACCGGACCCTCGTCTCCGGTCCGGGACAGGTGGCCCAATCCGCTGGTCTCACCTGATGATGTCATTGTTGTGTCCCATGTAGAACGTCTGGCTGTGGAGACCACACCCACTCCTGCCACCTCCTCTGCGGTTGTTCCGGCACTGGCGGCCCTCCGTAACCGTTTCCCCGGTTCTTGGAGACAATATTTTTAGAGTTTTCTCAGTAACTCAAGATCTTCTCTCATAATCCTGAGAACATTCCAAATTATTCCCACGACATCTCATACTTCGTTTCAGTTTTCTCCTAGACTCAAATGAAAACGTTATATGTCGCGATCTTTTCTCTAATATGCGATTTTTGTCCACATATTCTTGAAGCCATTTCTTACCTTCGTTTCCAGAAAGCTGGACTTAATGGAGGAGGAGATGATCGTCGTGAGGACCTCCGATGAGAAAAGAGGCGGAGTCAGGCGGCTTCATTTTAAAGCGTTTTAATGGCTTTGCTCATATTTTACAGACTGGAGAAATCTAAAGGCTGCAGATCCAACTATCAGTGACCCCCGGCCCCCTCACAACAAACCACGCCCACTCCCACCTGACCACGCCCACCCCACACTCTGGCATCTGTGATTGTGTAATATGCAGAAATATCTCGTTACTATGGTTACAGAGGAATGTACACTTTATTTAAAACTAAAAACAGGAAGTACCCCCCAGTGAAATTCAACCAACGCCATCACCAGGCGTGAGCAGAAAAACACGCCCACCTCACACACACCCACTCTTTGCTTCCTGTGTTCCTGGTGATGTACGGAAGGTCATTAGTGACAAAATTATAGTAAAGTTTCCAATTTATGGTTGAGGTTGAGTTCAAGTCCCCTTTTCTCAGAATTGTTCAGGTTTGAATGAAGACTAAAGACATTCCTCCAGACGAGGTCGTTATTATGAGATCACCTCAGATGGTTTCCAGATCTTTCATCATCATTTTTCAATAGTTTTACATTCACAGGAACCTATTTCTCTTCATTATAATAAACAAAGAGAAATAAGTTCCTATGAATTATCCACAATTTCACTTTAATTTACACATTAATTTTAGAATATTACTTATTTTTGAAAATGTTTAGTTATTTTAAGATCTTTTGCTTTTAATTATGAGAATTTCTTTTCTATACATTTTGAACCGCCTTGTTATTCGAATTTAAGATGTGGTCAAATTGTAGCTTTCTAAATAAATAAAATGCTGTTAAACTTTGTTGTTAAAGATCTTTCCCCAAAAACATTCTCTCATAATTACGTTTTTTTTATCATTATGACGGTTTCTCATTATTTTTAGATAAATGAGAAAAAAAAGTTTGTGGGTTTTGTTCCAATTCTTTTTATTAGATATTTCATCATTATCTGAAATCCAAAATTGTGATTCTCTTTTCTCTTAATTTAAATAAAATGTCTCATTTTTAAAGATAATTTTCAGATTTCTCTTTTTTCAGGCTCTAATCTAATCGTTTATGAGATATTGTTTCTATAAATACCATTTTTCAAATGTCAAATTAAATCAACGTTTTCAGGTTTTGGTATGAAATGTTGACTTCAGAACTACTTTCTCCTGAGATGTTGGTGTTAATGATCTTCCGTAGGAGGAACTGATTTCACTGCGAGGTCATTAAATAACAAAGCCCACAAGCTCACCCACGTCCAGCTAAAGCTTCTATAGAACCAACTCAACAGCAAATCGTTAAGTAAATTTTATTTTGATAGCACATCTACGCCTCCATATTTGTTGGACTAAATAAATCGTAGACGAGGAACAGAAAATACAAACAAGGAGGAAAGAAAAAACAAAATAGAGCAGAATATTCACAAAAGTAGAAAAAATGAACAAACATTCTGACTGGTCTTTGTTAGCATCGATCTCAGTTAGCATCAATGTCAGTTAGCATCGATCGCTCCTTCATTTAGCATTGATCTCAGTTAGCATTATTCGCAGTTAGCATTGATCGCTCCATTTAGTATTGATCTCAGTTAGCATTAATCGCTCCTTCATTTAGCATCGATCTCAGTTAGCATTGTTCGCAGTTAGCATTGATCGCTCCATTTAGTATCGATCTCAGTTAGCATTTTTCTCAGTTAGCGTGGATAGCTCATTCAGTTAGCTTGAATCTCAGTTAGCATGGATAGCTCATTCAGTTATGTCGAAGTGAATCATTAGGTAGAGAAAGTCTAATTACGCTCTTATTAGTACAATAACAATATGTGAAATTAGAAACAGACAGCTTTATTATTTTAACAGTTTGTTATTCACAACTTTTACAGACAGTCAAGAGACACGCTCCCAGCTATTAGACAGCACCGCCAAAACCTTACTTCACCTTTTTTCTATTCTTTTTTTGCAAAAAAGAGTTTTGTGTTTCACTACGTTGTTGTAGTTTTCAGCCGCGGAGGTTCTCCTCGCAAACGGACCCGACCCGAGGACGGACTCCAGCCGACGGGTCCGGTCCAAAACCAGCAGAGAAGCAGGAAGGAAACGACAAAAACGGCGGGAACGTTATTTTCCTTCGATCCGGTTCCTGCTCTGAGCCCGACGGGACGGTTGGTAGGCACAGAGTGGAAAGTTCTGGCTCGGAGCTAGCGTGCTGGAGTCACGCTCTGAGAGGAAGAGGAGGAGGAGGAGGAGGAGGAGTGGCTGTTTGGGGTTATTCGTTTAAGTAATTTAAGATTACACGGTAAATCTAAAATCTGTAAATCCTCAGATGTTTGATCAGAGGCGGATCGACGAGGACCGCGGACAGAAAACAGGGAGGAAGGAGGAAGAAGAGGAGGCTCTACTTCTTCTTGCTGAACAGACTGAATCGTTTCTCCTTGTCTTTCTCCCGTTTCCCCGGGCTGGACTCGGCGCCTGGCGTCACGGTGACGGATGCCGGCAGCGTCTGAGCGCGTGCGGCCGGCGCCGGCGTGCTGTGGCTGCTGGGCGTCACTTCGGACTTCTCAGCGGACATCGCGGCCGAGATGGTGGAGATCCAGGAGTTCATCTCCTCCTGCAGGAGGAAGAGCGGAGAGAGGACTAAAACCCACGGACAGGTAACCAGAACCAGTCTGACCCAGAGTCAGTTAAACCTATGGGTTCTGGATCGGTCCGGTCCGGAACCAGAGGAGACTGTGTATCAGTTCCAGCTGCTTTGGTTCTGATGACAGCGCCACCAGGTGGACAGGAGAGAAAACAGCAGGACAACCCCCAGGAAGGTTCTGGTTCTGGAGGTGGTGGCCACAGACCATTTCTCCCTGCCCATCCTTCCTGACTGATTCTTCTGTAGTTCTGGTTCTGCTAGGGTCCTGGTCCCTATTGGTACCTGCAGCCCATTCAGGGGGTCTAGGTGTGTCCCCCACCCACTGACCGGTAACCATGGTAACCTGTCAGTGGTTATAATGCTATGGCTGATGGTTAGTGTGAGGAACGTTTGGTTCCAAAACGTAATAACAAAAATAAAGGATAATAAACAAACAACAACAATAAACAAACAACAATAATAAACAAACAACAATAAAAAACAAACAACAACAATAAACAAACCTCAACGACAAAGAAACAAACAACAAACAAGAATAAACAAACAACAATAATAAACAAACAACAACAATAAACAAACCTCAACGACAAAGAAACAAACAACAAACAAGAATAAACAAACAACAATAATAAACAAACCTCAACGGCAAAGAAACAAACAACAAACAAGAATAAACAAACAACAATAATAAACAAACAAGAATAAACAAACAACAAACAAGAATAAACAACAACACCACTAGCGTGTTTGTTGTTGTTTACTCACCTCGTCTTTGGCCTGGAACAGAAACTCGTTTCCGTCGGTGAATCTGTCAGAGAAGAAAATATTTACTCTCTGAACAACGAGAGAAAGCGGATCAGCACCGGCCCGTTTCTGAGCGCTCCCCAGAACCCCCTTCTTTCATTCTGAGATTTTCTTCAAAGTTTTTCAGATCCTTCCAGAACTTTTCTCATCATGTTCTGACCGGTGCCGTCGGGGCGGAGACCCTCACCTGAGCTTGAAGACGTGTTTCTTCTTCTTGTAGTCCAGCGCCACCTCGCAGACGGCGTCCTTCAGGCCGACCGGGATCTCGCTGTGGTACGGAACCCCCTGGCCGGCGCTCTTCTGGTCCTTGTAGAAACCCATTTCCTGCTGGTTGATCACACAGAACACGTGGTGCCACGACCTGCAGGGAAGAACTTCGTTCAGAAACGCCCAACGCCGCCCAACGCCGCCCAACGCCGCCCAACGCCGCCGCATCACCCGAAGGCCCCTACCTGCTGGAAGCCTTCTTGTTATGCCCCTCCCACTCGTGCTTGCGGTGCAAGAAGCCCTCAAGCTGAGACGTGGGCGGGTCCTGCCGGGTCTTGGCGGGAAGGGTCGCCGCCTGGCTGGCCGTACCCTTGCGAATTGCTCCGGGAGACCCCGTGGGGCTGGGCTCCGCCTCACCGTTCACCGCCTCGCCCCCTTCAACATCGTCCTGGAAAGAGAGATGAGAGGCGGAGTCAGACGACGGGGGAGGAACCTCTAATTCACTGAGATCTGTGTCTGACATGAAAGCTATCAATCAGAAGAGTCAGAGCGGCGGCATGCAGATCAGAACCAAAGCGGACTGAAGGAATTCTACAAACCCTCTAGAACTCTCCAAACCATCCACACCCTCCAAGCCCTCTAGAACTCTCCAAACCATCCAGAACCCTCCAAGCCCTCTAGAACTCCAGACCCTCTAGAGTCTAGACGTTCTACAGCCTTCTGAAGTGTTTGATTAATGCTTCAGCATTAATTTGGAGCACTCAGAGAAAACCCAGTCCCATCATGCACTGCTTCCAGGTTTTAGTTCATGCGAGATCCACTCCACCTCAATCAGAACCGAACCATCAGAGGAAAGAAGGAGACAGAAATGTCAAACAATGAGGTCAGATTGTTTGAGGAGGTTACAGGTGAGTGGAGGATTATGAGATTCTTTCCACACCACACCCACTGCAACCAGAGGCTTTTTACCCCGGTACCGGGCTCCTCCGGACCGGACCCACGCTGGATCCTCTCATTGAGAGGCTGGTCCAAATCCTGGCATCATTAACCCGAGTTCTGCAGGAGCTGGACCGGTTCTGGGAGCCTTCATTTCTGAGCTAAACCGATCCAAAACTTTTAGTGGGCTCAACGACGGTCGGACAGAATCCAACGACTCCTGGAGGTCCAGTCCGCTCAGAGATTCTCAAACCTCGGGCCGGGTCTCGGGGTCTTTGGAGGCTCCTCACATGTTTATTGACTTTAAATGATCAACTCACTTGTAAATAAGAGCAAAACAATATTTATGTATGCTAGCGTGTGATTGGTCAACCATCGTGTCCTGTGTGGGCGGGGCCATCCTCCCTCTCACACCGGCAGCTCCTGAACTTTCACATCTTTCTACTTTGGTTGTTTGGTTCTGATAAATCTGAGTTATTTGTACTTTTCTGTCGGGGAAAGAAA
>JBBDHG010000036.1:385000-430000 GCA_037951165.1 Lophius americanus | reverse complement strand
CTACTTCCTCACACTGAGGTACGTGTGGAGACACTAAATACGTGAACCTGGACTGTTTCCCTGCGTGAACCTGGACTGACCTGAGCTGGGATGCAGCATCAGCTGGTTGAGCCTCGTCGGGTGGCAGTCTCCTCTTCTTCTCTTCTTCCTCTTGCGCTCTTCTCACTTCCAACAACTCCATCTGGACAGAGACAGAGACGGAGGATATGGTCATGAATGGACGTCCTCCTCTGCTCCTGAAGGTCTACCATCAGACCAGAGAGAGGAAGCTCCTGCGTCTCACCGTGGTCAACCTCTCCAGAGCGGAGAAGCGTTCCTCCCAGGTGGCGGCCGACTTCTCGAAGGCCTCGTGGCGTTTGATGAGCTTCTCCACGTCGTCCACGTTCTGACCGATGTCCCTGCTGGACAGGTACGGCTCCTGACCCAGCAGCCAGGACTCGGCCACACCCGCGTCCCTGGAGAACTGATGGACCTCCAGGACTGCAGACACACGGGAAACCAGAGCCGTTCAGCCAATGACGACGGACAAGAACCGGGACTCTGAGTAGAGGACGCCTTACCCAATCTAAGCCACTCCCATCTGTCCTCCCACTTATCGATCATGTCTTTCCTCTTGTCCGTCAACTGTAGCAGCTTCTCTTTAATCTGGGGGGAGAAGCTGGTTAGTGGTGAGTTTGTGACCTTCTCAAAACTAACTTAGATGATGTTTATATCAGGAGAGGTTTTAAGGCGGTACGACGGCGGCGGCGGCCTCTGGACATCTCGCCATCCGAGAGGAACCGAGGATCCGAGAGGAGAATCTGGAGCGTCAATCAAAATTCTATCCACCAAGGCTTTGTTTCAGCTCTGACAGCTAACATTTGCCTCATCAGCTATCATCACTAGCAATAGCTAATGTCAGTTAACATCGCTAACAATAGCTAATTTAATTTAGCATTGACCACAATAGTTAATGTCAATTAGCTTTGCTAAAAATAGACAATGTCAGCTAGCAATGCTAAGCATTGCCAACAATACTTAATGTCAGCTATCTTCATTTGCAATAGCTAATATTAGCATTCACAGCTAGGCTTTTAGCTACTGCTAACAGAATAAGCGGAACTTGTCTCCTGCGTCTTGGTTCCAGAAGAAGACCTGGGACATTGTACAACAGCTAGCATAGCTACAGAAGCTAACAGCTGAACTATATTCCTCCAGAAGAAGAGCTGGGACATTCTAGAGCAGCTAGCATAGCTACAGAATTATAAATTAAATGTATTATTATTATTATTATTACAGAAGCTAACAACTGCACCTCCTCTGAGGCGTAGTGCTTCCGGGCCAGCAGAGCCTTCCCGAGCTCGATGCAGGCGGTGAAGCTGTCGTTGCGGGCGTCGATCTCCGCCTTAATGCCTTGGTGGTTGTTCATCAGCAGCTCCACCGAGGACACGTCCCTGAAAACCAGCAGGAACGGTCAGAGGAAATACTTCGCGCTCCAGAACTCCAGAACTTTGGTTTGAGTCAGAGCAGAACCTGGGGTTCTCCTGGGCCTCGATCAACCGGATCACGTCCTCCATCCACAGCATCAGGTCGCGCACCATGCTGAAGAAGCGGAACTTGTCTCCGGTGTCGACCAGCTTCACCCGCCGACCCTCCGCCGCCTCCAGCAGGTTCTTCCAGGCCTCCAGGACCTGAGGACCAGGAGACGGGTTCAGAACCAGGGAGACCAGAAGGGACCGAGACCCACAAAAGCAGCACTTTTATTTTCAGACACACATTTGATGGACGACCTTCACTTTCTTGTCCTACGTGACAGTCAAACAATCAAAAGACAAAACTTCTTCATCGTCTTCTCCTTCATCGGTTCTCACAGGTGAAGCGTTTCTCCGTCGTCTTTCTGCCACTTCAAACTAAAACCTGAAAACTCTCCAAACACGGATGAGGCTCCGCCCCCCGGGAAGTTTGAGGACTCTTTCCATCTGACGTGAAAAACAATTCTTAATGCTGGACCTGATTAGACACCGATGAAAACACGGATATGAAAAGGATTTTCCCTTTATTCACATTGACAGGCTGGATTTGACGGACTGCACCTTTAATGAGGAGATCAAACATCAGCAGTGATATTTGCCAACAAGCAACTACATTCCAGCGAAAGCGAATCTGTGGACGTCCTTGATTAGAGAAGAACGAGACGTTTCAGGTTCTTTCCTCAAAATATCTGTGAACACCTGATTCAACATCCTGACACGCCCAGAGGGAGGAGCTTATTAGCATCACCTGTTCTTCTTCTGTGGTCTGTTCACTTCTCCTCCACAGATCACCTTCTCATCCCTGTCTTCTGTCTCACCAACCAACTGTATGTCCTCTCTCACCACATCCAGAAACCTCCTCTTTGCTCCTCCCCTTCTTCTCCTGCCTGCAGCTCCTTCTCCAGCATCCTTCTACCAGTAGATCCACTATCCCTCCTCTTCTTCACGGGTCAGAACCATCTCAGTCTGTCCTCTCTGACTTTGTCTCCAGGACGTCTCACCTGGACGGTCCCTCTGATGTCTCCTTTCTAATCCTGTCCTTCCTCTCACTCCCAGAGAACATCTGAACATCTTCATCTCTGCCTCCTGTCTTCTGGTCAGAACCACCGTCTCTGAACCATCCAGCAGAACTTCTCTCACCTCCATCTTTGAAAACTTTCCCTTCACTCCTGCTGCTCCTCTCCTGTCACAGATAACTCCTCACACAGTCTCCACCCAAAGCCCTTAAACTCCTGCACCTCCTCCACCCTCACCTCCTCCTGCCTCCCTTTCATTCACACACATGTATTCTGTCTTCATTCCTCTTCTCTCCAGGTTCTCCTCCACCTCTCCAGGTTCTCCTCCACCTCTCCAGGTTCTCCTCCACCTGCTCCCTGATCTCCCTACAGATCAGTGTCCTCCACCAACATCAGAGTCCATGGAGACTCCTGCTGACCTCCTCTGTCAGTCTGTCCATCACCACAGCAAACAAGAAGGGGCTCAGAGCCCATCCTTGGTGCGGTCCCAAGAACCCCGCGTACAGTGGCGCTCATTAGCACTAATGAGTTGTTTACAGACGGCGACTCCAGCGCTAACGTCTAAAATGTTGCACAAACGGCTCCAACATTTTAGCTGAAACGTTGAAATAAAGTCTGAAACTTTATTTGCAGCCAAACTGAAGATGCAAAGCTGAAGTTTCCGGAAAATGTTGTCTCACCTCTCCCTCTCTCTTCTGGGCGGGTGGATGTGGGGGGGGGAAGATGGAATACAGGGAATGGTCAGAACACAGCGCCGACAAAAACTCATCATGATCAACAGTCTGACTGACGGCTGAACCGGATCACAGGAACCGATCTTTACTGCAGCAGAACTACGAAAAAACATTTTATATACATACGTTTATATACATATATATGTACATATATACATATATATGTATATAAATGTATGTATATAAAAAGTGGTTTTTGGGTTTGCTGCTAATCACTAGTAAGCTGCTAACCAATAGCTGCTAACTAGTGCTTAGCAGTCATGGCGCTTAAAAGCTTATATGAGTTAGTAGTTTGTAGTAGTATTTAGCTGGTAGTGGTAAGTAACTACAAGTAGTTAGCAGCATGTATTGGTTAGCGACTAGTTGTATTTAATGCCTTGTGGCAGTTAGTAGCTTGTAGCAGTAAGCTGCAAGTTGAAGTTAGTAGCTTGTGGCAGTTTGTAGTGGTTAGCACCCAGTAGTGGTAAGCAGTTATGGCAGTAAGCGGCTAGTGACATTAAGCAGCCGGTGGAAGTTAGCAGCCAGTAGCAGTTAGCTGCCAGTAGCAGTTAGCAGCCAATTGCAGTTAGCAGTCAGTAGCAGTCAGTAGCAGTTAGCAGCCAGTAGCAGTTAGCAGACAGTACAGTTGGTAGCAGTTAGACTCTTGTAGCAGTTAGTAGCGGTTAACAGATAGCAGTGGTTAGCAGCTAGTAGAAAAACCGACAAGGAAGTTAGCCAAAGCGTTGCTAGATGATTAAGACGTCGCTTCATTAGACGTAACGCCTCTTTACAAAGCCAGTCGGGTTTTTGCGAGGAAAAAGAAGTCGACTGATCCTTCGTTGTTTTGTTTACAGTAAAGACAGAACGGCGTGAGAAAAGGTTCCTCACTCCGGCGCTGCAGGTACAGGTCAGGTTTAAGCTAGCCGTCTCCCTGAGGACGCTACAAAAACATCGCTAACGAGGTTCTGCGCTTTCATACATGGTGACATCACACAGCTGTTTGATTGACACTCAAGCTCAGCATCAATCACTTCCTGTGTGGAGGCCACACCCCCCCAGTCACTTGTTTGAAATGGTTTTGCCCTTCCGGGCCACCGTAGTTTGACCTTGTCAGGGTCATGTGTGTCGGTACCGCCGGCTCAACCTCTGAAGATGAGACTCTTTCACGGCCCGGTACCAGAGAAAGCCCGACTCCACTGAACTTAAACTCACCTCTCCTTCTCTCTTCTGGATGTCCTCAGCTTTGTCTCCGGCGTAGGCTGACTGCAGGCGGACGGCGTCCTCCTGAAGCTGCCGGACCTGGAGGCCCGGAGACGGAGGGACACGTTTAAAAGAGGCACTAAAAAACATCTAAAAATAAACTATAAGATAAGTAAAAAGTTCTGCTCAATCATGCAGAACTATGTTTGACTCGTATGAGCGGGTTCTCCCTGTGGGCCGGGTCCAAAGCAGCTGGACTTGTGTTCTGGCCTGAAGACGTCTGTCCTCTCCGTGGGACTTTACCATCATGTCTCACCACAGACAGGTTTTTACAGTGTAGTAAAGAAAGTCGGACATTTATACAGAAGAAAACTTTTAGGGCGCCTCCCTGGAAACATGGTGTTACTTTTCTGCTTCTGATATACTTTACGTTATTATACGATATACTTTACGTCATTATACGATATACTTTATGTCATTATACGATATACTTTACGTCATTATACGATATACTTTACGTTATTATACGATATACTTTACTTTATTATACGATATACTTTACGTTATTATACGATATACTTTACGTCATTATACGATATACTTTACGTCATTATACGATATACTTTACGTTATTATACGATATACTTTACGTTATTATACGATATACTTTACTTTATTATACGATATACTTTACGTTATTATACGATATACTTTACGTTATTATACGATATACTTTACGTTATTATACGATATACTTTACGTTATCATACGATATACTTTACGTTATTATACGATATACTTTACGTTATTATACGATATACTTTACTTTATCATACGATATACTTTGCGTTATTATACGATATACTTTACGTTATTATACGATATACTTTGCGTTATTATACGATATACTTTACGTTATTATACGATATACTTTACGTTATTATACGATATACTTTACGTTATTATACGATATACTTTACGTTATTATACGATATACTTTACTTTATTATACGATATACTTTACGTTATTATACGATATACTTTACGTCATTATACGATATACTTTACGTCATTATACGATATACTTTACGTTATTATACGATATACTTTACGTTATTATACGATATACTTTACTTTATTATACGATATACTTTACGTTATTATACGATATACTTTACGTTATTATACGATATACTTTACGTTATTATACGATATACTTTACGTTATTATACGATATACTTTACGTTATCATACGATATACTTTACGTTATTATACGATATACTTTACGTTATTATACGATATACTTTACTTTATCATACGATATACTTTGCGTTATTATACGATATACTTTACGTTATTATACGATATACTTTGCGTTATTATACGATATACTTTACGTTATTATACGATATACTTTACGTTATTATACGATATACTTTGCGTTATTATACGATATACTTTACGTTATTATACGATATACTTTACGTTATTATACGATATACTTTACGTTATTATACGATATACTTTACGTTATTATACGATATACTTTACGTTATTATACGATATACTTTACTTTATTATACGATATACTTTACGTTATTATACGATATACTTTACGTCATTATACGATATACTTTACGTCATTATACGATATACTTTACGTTATTATACGATATACTTTACGTTATTATACGATATACTTTACTTTATTATACGATATACTTTACGTTATTATACGATATACTTTACGTTATTATACAATATACTTTACGTTATTATACGATATACTTTACGTTATCATACGATATACTTTACGTTATTATACGATATACTTTACGTTATTATACGATATACTTTACGTTATTATACGATATACTTTACTTTATCATACGATATACTTTGCGTTATTATACGATATACTTTACGTTATTATACGATATACTTTGCGTTATTATACGATATACTTTACGTTATTATACGATATACTTTACGTTATCATACGATATACTTTACGTTATTATACGATATACTTTACGTTATTATACGATATACTTTACTTTATCATACGATATACTTTGCGTTATTATACGATATACTTTACGTTATTATACGATATACTTTGCGTTATTATACGATATACTTTGACTGTGTTTATTTAAGACCATCGTGTTCTTGAGAGTAGAAGGTGACGTTTAAGCAATAAGATAAAAAAATGTCTTCAAGTTAGACTTCGAGTTAGACTTCCAGCTAGCTGGAGTTGCGATGAAGTAAGCTTCAGGAGAGGATTAATGCTAAGGTATAAAAAAAAAAGGACAATCGTACCTGACGAGATAAAATCTTCCTTCCTTCCTTTTCTCTAAAGACTTCATAGATTCGGACTACCTGAGTTCCCAGAGCCTGGATGTCGTGCTCGAAGGTGGTGTGCATCCTTTGCAGGGTCTCCACAGTGTTCTGATCCCGGCCCAGCTCCTCCGGCAGCTTCTTGTGTTTGTCCAGGATGCGGTTGAGGACCTCCTTGGCGTCGTGGTAGAACTTGTGGAGCTCGTAGGAGGCGGCGAGGATCTGGGTGCGGGTGTCGATGAGCTCCAGCAGGTCGGCCCAGGCCTCGTTCAGACCATCTTTCCACTCGGCGACGGTGGCGGCGTCGCCGTGGCCGGTGTTGATCAGCTCGTCCGCCTGCAGGTTGACGGCGTCCACGCGCTCCTGGCCGATGTTCCCGGTGTCACGAGCGAATTCTCTGAAGCGCTCCTGCAGCATCTGAAGGACAGAAGATTAAAAACTATTAAAACTGTTTTGATGACGGCCAAAGCTGAAAAGACCACGACAGTTAACAAACGCGGATCTCTCTACGCTGATGACGCCGCCCGTTATATCCAGGAACAAACCAACGGTTTTCTGAGGCAACTGGGTTTCAAACTTCTGCTGAGTCTCCAGAACATCAGAGACTCAGATGTTCTGGAGACTCAGCAGAAGTTAACCCCATCATTGATCGAGTCAGACTCAACAGATCCTACGTCTTACGTACTTCTACTCTACCCGCTCTAGTTACTAGTCTCTGATGGGACACGGATTTCTCTATCCTAGTTCTGCTGCATTAAACAAACCAAATATCCGCTGGGATCCTCTGTGAACGTCGACTCTTCAGAACCGCGTGGTTCTGACCCGACAAAGATACTATTAACAGGACCTTCACATCTCCAGCAGAAACCATTCTGTGGATTCTTTCAGAACTTTTTGCTAACCGTAATTGGTTGATTACTTTTATTCAAGTAAAGGGTCTGAATACTTATTATTATTATTACTTGGTTCCGGCGTCTATCAATCAGGGACAAGTTCCTGCTCACCAGAGTGATTCTGAAGCTCCGCCCTCTCAGCACAGACCCAAAGCGCCCATGACTCACTCCGGGGATCTGGACTCACCGTGACGTGCTCGTAGTCCTGGCCCAGCTCGTGGGACCCGGCCACCACCTCCCGCTCGGCGATCCACTGCTCCAGGTCGTCCACCTCACGGTTCAGCTGGAAGAGACGGAAACGCTCGTCCAGCTTCCCGCGGCGCTCCTCAGACAAATCCTTCAGGCCGGCGTAGAGTTTGTCCACCTGAGACTGACGCATCCCGATCCGCTCACTTCAGGAGGAGAACAGGAATGATGTCTGTTAATGTCAGGAGTTAAGCCCCGCCCCTCCACCTACCATCAAACCAACATCTAAAAATAAACTATAAGATAAGTAAAAAGTTCTGCTCAATCATGCAGAACTATGTTTGACTCGTATGAGCGGGTTCTCCCTGTGGGCCGGGTCCAAAGCAGCTGGACTTGTGTTCTGGCCTGAAGACGTCTGTCCTCTCCGTGGGACTTTACCATCATGTCTCACCACAGACAGGTTTTTACAGTGTAGTAAAGAAAGTCGGACATTTATACAGAAGAAAACTTTTAGGGCGCCTCCCTGGAAACATGGTGTTACTTTTCTGCTTCTGATATACTTTACGTTATTATACGATATACTTTACGTCATTATACGATATACTTTACGTCATTATACGATATACTTTACGTCATTATACGATATACTTTACGTCATTATACGATATACTTTACGTCATTATACGATATACTTTACGTCATTATACGATATACTTTACGTCATTATACGATATACTTTACGTCATTATACGATATACTTTACGTCATTATACGATATACTTTACTTTATTATACGATATACTTTACGTTATTATACGATATACTTTACGTCATTATACGATATACTTTACGTCATTATACGATATACTTTACGTCATTATACGATATACTTTACGTTATTATACGATATACTTTACTTTATTATACGATATACTTTACGTCATTATACGATATACTTTACGTCATTATACGATATACTTTACTTTATTATACGATATACTTTACGTTATTATACGATATACTTTACGTCATTATACGATATACTTTACGTCATTATACGATATACTTTACGTCATTATACGATATACTTTACGTTATTATACGATACACTTTACGTTATTATACGATATACTTTACTTTATTATACGATATACTTTACGTTATTATACGATATACTTTACGTTATTATACGATATACTTTACGTTATTATACGATATACTTTACTTTATTATACGATATACTTTACGTCATTATACGATATACTTTACGTCATTATACGATATACTTTACTTTATTATACGATATACTTTACGTCATTATACGATATACTTTACGTCATTATACGATATACTTTACGTTATTATACGATACACTTTACGTTATTATACGATATACTTTACTTTATTATACGATATACTTTACGTTATTATACGATATACTTTACGTTATTATACGATATACTTTACTTTATTATACGATATACTTTACGTTATTATACGATATACTTTACGTTATTATACGATATACTTTACGTTATTATACGATATACTTTACTTTATTATACGATATACTTTACGTTATTATACGATATACTTTACGTTATTATACGATATACTTTGACTGTGTTTATTTAAGACCATCGTGTTCTTGAGAGTAGAAGGTGACGTTTAAGCAATAAGATAAAAAAATGTCTTCAAGTTAGACTTCCAGCTAGAAGTGCACAGAGCAGCAACACACACACACACACACACACACACACACACACACACACACACACACACACACACACACACACACACACACACACACACACACACACACACACAGAGACAGACAGAGACAGAGACAGAGAGAGAGAGAGACAGAGAGAGAGACAGAGACAGAGAGAGAGAGAGACAGAGAGAGAGAGAGAGAGAGAGCTGAGGTGGACAGGAACCCAAGAACCAAACTTCTGATAACTGGACTATCCTCTCTCCCCTGACAGGTGACCCTTGACCTCCTCACCTGTCGGGGTGTCCGGCGGACACCAGGCCCCGGCTGGTGCCGGACAGCTGGTGGACGGCGTCGGCGTAGTCCTCCACGGCCTGCTCCAGAATCTGATGCTTCTTCAACATGGCCACTGAGCTCTGATCGTCCTGAGAGGGACAGATGGACCCGTTAGACCGCAGTCTGTTCTGGGATCAGATCCCACAGTGACTCAGTGATGAAGATAAATACAGTAAAACTAGTTTTTCTGAGTTCAGGAATAAAACCAGACAGGTTTCCTGGAGACGATTCTTAGGAGATAAATTTAGACAGAACTGGACTGATGGTTACGGACCAGAACCTGTGTTTTACACTAAAAATAAAGTGAGTAAAACATGAAGTATTAGAGCCTCGCGGTGACCTCTGACCTCACCTTGGCCTTCTCCTCTGACATCATGTACAGCTCCTGCTCGCTCATCCAGGCCTCGGCCTCGGCGGCGTCGAAGTAGTACTGCTGGGCCTGGTGGGCCTCGCTCAGGCGGCCGTGACGTTTCTCCGTCTCCTTCCGGATCTGTTCCCATAGCGACTGGAGGCCGACCAGCCGCTGGCGGATCAGCGCCGCCGTCGGGTCGTCCTCCCTCAGGACGGGCTGGCTGCGCTCAAAGATGTCGTCGTAACGCGGCTGATGGCCCTGGATCTCCTTCTGCAGGGTCTGAGGGGTCAAAGACACGAGATCCAGATGAGGTCCTTCGCGGTCTGACCCGGGTTTGGTCGGATCTAGACCGAACCAGCGTTTGGACTAGAAGAGGGCGTTCATGACGGGATCAATAAAGTTTCGATCAGAGTCGTACCTGGTTCTTCTTGATGAGCAGCTGGACGGTCTGGAGGTTGTGTCCGTGGTCGGTGGAGGAAGCCAGAGGCATCCTCTCCTCCACCCAGAGCTGAAGACAGACAGACGGTTCAGACCAGCTAGCAGCTAGGAACAGTTAGCAGCTAGGAACAGTTAGCAGATAGTAGCATGCCGCAGTCGCCGCCACTACTCACGATCTCGTCCTCCACGTCCCGGTTGAACTGGTGGATCTCGCGGGACACCATGAGGTTCTCCCGTCTCTTCTTCAGCGGCGCCTGGAGACAGTGGAACTTGCGCTCCACGCTGATCCGCTGATCGTCCACCTCCTCGGATCCTTTCCCCTCCTGGCTGAGAACCTGAGACTGGCCCTGCAGCTCCCCCACCTCCTTCTGACGCACTTCCACCTGGCTCTCAAGGATCTGCAGGAGGAAAGGCAGTGAGACGGGCCGGGTTCTGATGGCTGTCTTCAGGGTCACGTTCAGAAGAGTCTCAATAAAGCATGGTTGTTTTTTTAATGGCCGTGGATCAAAGGACGGATCGGACATGAGTTCATAGTTTGATCAGTTGTTTCCTCAGGGGGACGCCCTCAGGGGGACGCCCTCAGGGGGACGCCCTCAGGGGGACGCCCTCAGGGGGACGCCCTCAGGGGGACGCCCTCAGGGGGACGCCCTCAGGGGGACGCCCTCAGGGGGACGCCCTCAGGGGGACGCCCTCAGGGGGACGCCCTCAGGGGGACGCCCTCAGGGGGACGCCCTCAGGGGGACGCCCTCAGGGGGATGCCCTCAGGGGGACGCCCTCAGGGGGACGCCCTCAGGGGTGTGTGTTTCTAGGACAGCTTGAAGGTAAGGAAGCAGAACCCCCTCCTACACTCTAAAATACAAACACTTGCAGAGAGACATGAAGTCAAGATGTTCTGGACGTCATGTTTTTGCCGTCCTCAGACGAAATGCATGATGGGAAATATGGCGGCTCACACGTCTAATATTTAGCTGGGCCCAGTTTGGACCGGCGGACGGACCGGGACGCATTCGGAGATCCTCACCTGCTGCTTCTTGAGCAGGATGTTGACAGAGGTCAGGTCTTTGCCGTAGTCGTCGGACTGGATCTGTCCCTCCAGACCCAGCAGCCACTTGTCCAGGTCGGCGCAGCTCTGGGTGAAGAGCTCCGCCTTGTTGGCGTCGAACAGACACTTGGCTTTGGTCTGGGTGGTCGACTCCAGCCCCTCCCACATCGCCTTCAGGGACGCCAGCTTCTCCTGGACCATGGCCTCCGTCTCGGGCTTCTCGGCCATCAGAGCCTTTCCGTCCTGAAAGACAGAACCGGGCATTGATTCTGTAGAACCAGTAAAGGAACGGAGGAGGTCTCGGTCCTCCTTGACGGGGGGTCACCTTGTCGATCTTGTCCAGCCACTCCTTGTTGGACTGCAGCTCCGCCATGAAGGCCTGGTGTTTGAGCCACTTGCTGTGGAGGTTCCGGGCCTCGTCGTAGGACATGTCCTGAGCCGTCAGCATCTTCTCGTTGATCCACAGAGACAGCTGCAAACCGAGACACGGAAAGTTAAGCCCACTTAAAAACCACCACCTGTCTGACGGAGGGTTCTGAGGCGGCCCAGCAGTGGGCGGGGTTTACCTCCTGGCAGTCCTGCAGGAACTTCTGCAGGTCTCTGTTGTCCTTCAGCCTTGCCAGCAGGTCGCTGGCTGCGGCCCGGTTCTTCTGGCGTCTGTGGAGCAAAGGTCATTGAGGTCATCCTCATTCAGAGCAATTACACTATGGGAATGCAACATGCTCTACGTTAGGACCATGAACACTATTATCATCATCATCGTCACTATCATCATCACTATCATCATCATCATTACTATGATTTCATCACTATCATCATCATCATCGTCACTATTATCATCATCATCTTCACTATCATCATCATCATTACTATGATTTCATCACTATTATCATCATCATCGTCACTATCATCATCACTATCATCATCATCATTACTATGATTTCATCACTATCATCATCATCATCGTCACTATTATCATCATCATCTTCACTATCATCATCATCATTACTATGATTTCATCACTATTATCATCATCATCGTCACTATCATCATCACTATCATCATCATCATTACTATGATTTCATCACTATCATCATCATCATCGTCACTATTATCATCATCATCTTCACTATCATCATCATTACTATGATTTCATCACTATTATCATCATCATCGTCACTTTTATCATCATCATCTTCACTATCATCATCACTATCATCATCATCACTATGATTTCATCATCATCGTCACTTTTATCATCATCATCGTCACTATCATCATCACTATCATCATCATCATTACTATGATTTCATCACTATCATCATCATCATCGTCACTATTATCATCATCATCTTCACTATCATCATCATTACTATGATTTCATCACTATTATCATCATCATCGTCACTTTTATCATCATCATCTTCACTATCATCATCACTATCATCATCATCATCGTCACTATTATCATCATCATCGTCACTATCATCATCATCATTACTATGATTTCATCACTATCATCATCGTCACTTTTATCATCATCATCATTACCATGATTTCATCACTATTATCATCATCATCGTCACTATCATCATCATCATCACCATGATTTCATCACTTTTATCATCATCATCTTCACTATCATCGTCACTATCATCATCATCATTACTATGATTTCATCACTATCATCATCATCATCACCATGATTTCATCACTTTTATCATCATCATCTTCACTATCATCATCATTACTATGATTTCATCACTATCATCATCATCATCACTATTATTCTCATAAAGATGTCGTTCTTTCCTGATGGTTGTTTGTTTCTATCTTTGATTTAGGATTGTGTTGTTTTTGTTGTTGTTGTTGTTGTTTTATGTCATGGGGTTTAAAATCCAAACTAAGGTCAGTTTTTTTCTGCTAAAGTCGGACCACGATCCAGGAGACGAAACGAGCGGCGCCAGAACGGCGTCTGAACGCAGCATCGGTTGCATCTTCCTCACGTGGACCACGCCCACATGCTTTAAACCCAGAACCTCCTGCAGTACCTCTGGTCGATGGAGTCCACCTTCTCCTGGATCCTCTCGGCGTTGATGTTGCCGTCCGTAACCAGACGCCGCCCGTTTTCGACCACGCCGCTGATCTTCTCCTCGTTGGCGTCCAGGGTGGTCATGAAGTCCTCCTGCTTCTTGATGGCGGCCTCGGCGCCCTCCAGCGTGGTGGGCATCTCGGTGTGGGCCAGAACGTACTCCTGTCACACAGACAGGAAGTAGACGAGTGATGAACGCCGCCCGGCACCAGCTGGTGGTTTGGGTTTCTGATGGTTCCTACTTTATTCTGTAAACACGCCCCTCCTTAAAGGGGCGGTCCGTAAACAACTACACTGTCATCCATCAGTGACGCTGTAATGAAGGCCTCCGACCACACGGGGGCAGCCTCACCTTCTGCAGGTGAGTAGAACTAACAGAACTTTACCAGAACCTCACCTGACCTCAAACGTCTTGTTCTGAATAATTATCTCAGGATTGAACTCATTAACTGATGAAGAAAAGACAAAGCCTGACTTCTTCATACATTCAGTAACACCATAATCTCAGGTTGTTTAATCCAGGCTTGATTCGGGTTTATCCTCCACCTCCAGCTTCTAAAGCTGAAAGTTGTTTGTTTACATGTTTGATCCATGTTGTTTATTGTTTACTTACATTCGGCCAAATCCTGGGTTTCACGCTCATTTCATTCAAATTTCCTAGCGGGCTAGCTTAGCATAGCTTCAACATTAGACTCCACAGGTAGCTGTTAGCATGAAGGCTAATTTAGGATTGTTCCCACAATGCCCCAGCACAGACGTGTTCAGGCCGTCAGCGGCGTGATGACATCACGGGGTAGGTACCTGGTTGTTGAGGAAGGCCTCGGCCTGCTTGGTGTCCCTGAGGAAGAGCTGGTAGGCGTGGGACTGGGACAGCAGGTTCTGACGATTCTCCCACATCTTGTGCAGCTCGTTCCAGCCGGTGTCCAGCGCCTGCAGCCGCTGCCGCAGGAACATGTACTGCGCGTCCGTCTGGCCCTGCGTCACCATCTCGCCCATGTCCCGCATCTTCTGGTAGTCTTCCTCGTAGTTGCGGATCTCGTTCTTGATGCCTTCGTGTTGCGCGAGCAGCTTCTCGGCCTCCGCCAGCGTGTTGGGCTTGTCCTCCGAGGCGATGGCGGTCTGCGTCCGCGACAACCACGACTGGAAGTCGTCCAGATCGCGTAAGAACTGCTGCAGCTTGCTGGCCTCGCCCAGAGACTCCTCCCGGTTCTTCATGGTGTCCTGTCAGGAGGGAGAGTCCGTCATTGGGGGCCCGAGGTTGGATTCTGGGAGCTCCTGACGTTCATCACGTCCCCTCTCTCACCTTCATCTCGTCCCAGACGCCGCTGATCTCGCCCAGACGCCCCCTGATGGCCTCGGACTGATCCGGGTGTTCCGAGGACAAGCGGTCCGCCTCTTTGCCCAGGTCGCCCAGCTTGTCCTCGATGGCGGCCAGGTCGCGCTCCATCCCCGTCAGCTTCCTCTGCAGGGCCATGACCCCCGCCAGGTCGTTCCCCAGCTCCTGGGTCGACTCGATCACCTGACGGACGATAGAGTTTAGTTCTGGAGGCCGGCGACCCGTTATCAGATCAACGGGACAGATGTCCCCCCAGGGACAATTAGGCTGGTCCTATTCCTGACACATAGATAACTAGTCTTAGCCCTGGTTCTGCCCTCAGGTAGAACCCGTGTGTCTCCGTACCTTGGTCTTCTCTTTGATCCAGGACTTTGTCTCGTTGCAGTCCAGGTGGTAGTTCTGGACCCCCAGAGCCGAGCTCAGACTGTCCTTCTTCTGGTCCACCAGATCCCTGAACTGACTCCACCTGAAGGAACCGGATCAGGCGGGTCGGTCAAAGGTCACGTGTCTTTACTGACAGGGAACTGGTCTCATGTTTGACGGACCACATCCGACGGTTCAGAATCATGATCTCAGAACTAATCCTGGATTTTTACAATTTTAGTTTCTAAATGAAAAAATAAAACATTTAATAACCTGATAATCCCGGATTATCGACCCCTTTAATCCCAGTCCATCGTCTAAATGAACTTTTCCTAAAATCCTGGATTAATTGCTTTTTTATTCCAGGTTAGTTTCCTGATAATCTCAGTTTTCATGTCGAGTTTAATTCCAGTTCATATTTCACTCGATTCTCGCTGGAATCCTGGATTTGTTGACGTTTAATTCTGGTTTGGTGACCTGAGGATCTCCGCTTGTTTACTGGTTTAACACAGGTTCAGTTTTAATGATCGTTCTAACCACACATCCTGTCTATCCCTGTGGCTCTAAACCAGGTTTACATCGACTTTCTAACCTGTTGTTGAGTTTATCCTGCCGGGCTTTGATGTCCGTCTCGCTGGGATGTCCGCTGTGGATCAGTTGCCTGGCAACCTGGTTCACCACAGCAACCCGGGAAGCCTGGTTGTTCATTTCGGGCTCCAAACTCTCGAACCTGAGAGAGAGAGAGAAAGAGAGAGAGAGAGAAAGAGAGAGAGAGAGAGAGAATAACTGATAATCAGGTTCTGGACGGATGGATAATCTTTCATGAAGGTTTAATCCAGGTTTAGTTCATTTCTGGTTTAAACTACAGATCAATCCTGGATTTGTTGCCGTTTAATTCTGGTTTTAGTAAACGGATCATCTAAACCAGATTGTTTACTGGCTCACAGGTTCAGCTCCTTTTAATCCCAGTTTATCTAAACCTGGATCATCATAGATCAGGAAAACCTCGACGCATCCTCGGGTTTGGTCCGCTGGTCTCAAACCCGAGTCTGACGGCGGGACGGACCTCCGCCACCAGCGTCCTGAAGATCACAGCAGCTCCGGGTCCCGGAGGCACCCCGCGATCCTCCAGAACCTTCTGATCTGGACCACGTCGGCTTTGGGTTCTGTCGGACCTGAAGCCCGGAGGGTTAAAGTTAGACTAGGAGACGCATGAAGGTCCTCACCGGTGCTGGACCACCTCCAGGTCCTCCAGCTTCTCAGGGATCTCCATGCTGTTGAGCCACTGCTCCTTCTCGTCGATCCAAACCTCGCAGGCGTTGGCTTCGCTCGTCATCCTGTAGAGCGCCAGAGCGTCCTGCAGCGCCTGCTTCCTGAGCCGGGTCAGCTCCACCACCTCCCTGTAGCGCTCCTCGATGCCCGCCAGCCTGCTCTGGACCTGCGGACACGCCGCCATCAGTCGCTAGAACTTCAGGAAGACCCAATCCCCTGGACTCCTCACATCTAATGTGAGGTTCTGTTCGAATAGTGTTTTAGTCGAAAAGCTGAAATGATGAAGATGGATCTCCTCAAGCCCATAAATCTGAACCCAGTCCGGACTAACCGAGACCAGCAGCGCCACCTAGTGTCCTAAAGAAGTAACCGACCCGACCGCCATCAGCGGCGCTCTTACCTCCTCGGAGCCGGTTCTGTCCGGCGGCAGCGTGCGGGACTGCTCGTGCAGAGCGACGATGACGGGTCGGTAGCTGCCGATCTCCTCGGCTACGTCTTTGTGCTTCTTCACCAGAGCCTGGGTGGAGAACTCGTCGTGGCCCACGTCCACGCTGGACACGATCCGCAGAACGTCCAGCATCCAGGTGTCGATGTCGTCCGCGTCCGCCTGGGGGGAGGAAACGGATCGGATGTCAGAGGGAACACCCACTCCTGCAGAACCCGTCCTGGTTCCCGTGAGGGTCCGAGAACGAGGGCTACCAGAACTGGAACGTTGGAGCCCGTTAAGACCATTACGGTTCTGTTCGCTGAACCGACACATTTTTAGGGCCTCGGGATTCTCGGAACCTCCACAGGATGGTGATTCTGGTTCTACTTGGAGGGGAAGCCCAAAAGGAGGTCCCTTAGCAGATGTTGGACAACCTCAGCTGGTTCCTGACGAAGCTCTGCTCCCAGCTGAGGAAGATTCAACTAGAACTGGACTGAACAAGTTGGTACCTGGAACTGGTGCTGGTTGCAGGCCTCCTGCAGACGAGCTTTACGGACCGCAGAGAGACGCTCCAGAGCCGCCCACTGTTCCTGCAGCAGCAAGAGGAAGAAACCATCCTCATCATCATCACAGTCATCATCATCATCACAATCATCATCATCACAGTCATCATCATCACAATCATCATCATCACAGTCATCATCATCACAATCATCATCACAGTCATCATCTTCATAGTCATTGTTGTCATCGTGGTCATCATCATACCCGTCATCGTCAACACAGTCATCGTCTTCATCAGTCATCATCTTCATCACAGTCATCTTCATAGTAGTCATCATCATCATCGCCATAATCGTTAACATAGTCATCATCATCGTCGTCGTTGTTGTCATCACAGTCATCATCATCATCACAATCATCATCCCCATCATCATCATCATTTTTATAGTCGTTGTTGTCATCGTGGTCATCATCATCATCATACCCATCATCATCATCATCGACATCATCATGATGATCGTCATCGTCGCGGTCATCATTATCATCGCCATCCTCATCATAGTCACCATCATCATTGTCATCATCATCATAGTCATCTTCATCACAGTCATCTTCATCACAATCATCATCTTCATCATCATCATCATCGCTGTCATCATAAGGTGGGGTTAGGATCAGGTTCCTCTGGGTGGAGGAACCTCGGTGGTTTTAGGAACCGGTACCTGGACATCCTCGATCCGCTCTCTGATCTTCTCAGCGCCAAAGTGGTTGTTGTCGACCAGCTCCTGTCCGGTTCTGATGGTCTGCTGGAGGTGGGCCGCACGTCCGCTCATCTCATCCTCAAAGGCTTTGTGCTGACTCAGCAAACGTAACGCTCCCGTCAGATCCTTCCCATGATCCTCGGAGGAGAGGATCTGCTCCTTCTCCCTGATCCAGCCCTCCTATAGACCACAGAACCCCCCCGTTACATTCTGGTCTTCACTGCTGGACTTGGGTCCAGATCCGAGAAGAACATCTAGAACTAACCTCCTCGGCCATCTCCCAGAAGAACTTCCAGAGGCGGCGGGATTCCTCAAGGCGAGCTCGCCGTTCCGCCGCCAGCTGACTCAGCTCCTGGTAGCAGAAGTCCATGTGAGCGACCCGATCCCTGATGATCTGAGGGTCACATGGTTTGTAACCTGAGGAGGAGGAGGAGGAGGAGTTAATGTTTGATTCTGTGGGAAAATCTGAAAACAGGAAGTTACATTTTATCTAAGCCCCACCCTCTTCGTCGATGGCGAACTTCTGAGCGTTTCTGTTGACGTTTCGGACGCGGTCGGCCTGGATGGCGATGTCGGCCTCCACCAGAGCGTGTTTCTGCAGCAGGTCCTCCACGCCCAGCAGGTGTTTCCCATAATCCTGAGAGAGCAGCAGCATCTGAGGACAGAGGGGGCAGGGTCAAAGGTCACAGCTCACGTCTGACAGATTTTGAGCAGGCTAACTAGCATTTATCCACCAGCATTATTGGTGATGTCACGATGATGTCACGATGACCTCATGAGGGTGTGGACAGCGCGGCGACATGCTAACGTTAGTCTCTCCTGACTAAAGGAGACCTCTGACCGCTCAGACGGGTTCTAACTGGTTCTGGTACCTTCATCTCGTCCATCCAGTCCATGATGTAGAGCATCTCCTGGAAGACCCTCTGGAGGCCCAGGGTCAACTCCAGCCTCTGCCGCCGCTCTTTCAGCAACTCCAGCAGGTACTCCCACAGCCGGATCACGTTGTCCTTCCTCGCCGTGACGCGTTTGATGTCGTGGTAATTCTCCGCCTCCAGCTCCCTCGCCACGGAGACCACCGCCTTCAGCAGCCAGACGGGGGTTGAAGTCAAAGTTTGTTAAACGGTCAAAGTTCTGAGGCATCTGATCAGGGTTCACGGAGGTCAGCTGACCTGAACTCGCTCCTCGTAGGCGGCGATGTCCGTCTCTATGGCCTCGTGTTTCTTAGTAGCGGCTTCAACGGCCTGAAGGTCGAACCCAAAGTTATCCTAGAGGAGAGGAGACGAGGAGAGGAGGGAGGAGGGGAAAGAAAGGTGAGGATACAAGGAGAAGAAAGAATCAAGGAAACAAGGGGAGGAAGTGTCTCAAGGAGAGAGAAAAAAGGAAACGAGGAGATGATGTAAGGAAATGATGAAGGAGGGGAGAAGAAACAAGAAGAAGAGGAAATGAAACAAGGAGACAAGGAAAGAAAGTGAACGTGGGGACGTCCGAGTGGGACGACACAGGTGATCCTTACCTGCGACACCAGCCGCTGGTTCTCGCTCAGCCACGTCTCCCTCATGGCGGCCTTGCGGTCGAAGCGGCGGGCGAGCTGCTCCAGCTTCTCCTGACGAATCAGCTCCGTCCTCAGGGCCAGCTCGCGCTCATGCTCCGCCTTCTCCAGGCGCTCCCAGGCCTGAAACACGCGAGACGCTTGTTTACTTCACCTGACAACACACTCAAAGGTGACGCCTTCAGTTAAGTGATGACATCACAGTGGGCGGAGTCACCTTGTTGATGTCAGAGATGAGTTTTCCCTCGCGGGGCGTGAAGACCTTCTGGTTGTTGGCTCTCATCTTACTCTGGATGGTGAAGAGGAGAACCTCCAGGTTTCCCTTCTCCACAAACCTGAACACACACACACACACACACACAGGGACACACACACAGACACACACAGGGACACACACACAGACACAGGGACACAAACACACACACACAGGGACACACACACACACACAGGGACACACACACAGGGACACACACACAGGGACACAGGGACACACACACACACACACACACACACAGGGACACACACACACACACACACACACAGGGACACACACACAGACACACACAGGGACACACACACAGACACAGGGACACACACACACACACAGGGACACACACACAGGGACACACACACAGGGACACAGGGACACACACACACACACACACACACAGGGACACACACACACACACACACACACAGGGACACACACACACACACACACACACAGGTGTGAGTACATGTACATGTACAGGTATAAAACTACACTAAAGTTTTTACGGTGTGGACTGACTTTGAGGGTTTCTCTACGGTGCGGTACGTGTTGAAGGCCTGCAGCTGCTGCTGGACTCCCACCAGAGAGTTGGCGAACTTCCTGTTGTTGAGGATGATGATGGTCTGTTCGATCCACTCCAGCAGGTCCGACGCCAGAGACTCGTACTTCTCGATCATCTTCTCCGTCTCAATGGCGTTGTCCAGAACCTCGAGAGAGAAAAGCCTCTTTTAAAGAACCATCCAATTTTCCTTTACAGCTATGCTGAGGGGGGACAGCTGAGGGGGGGACAGGGGACAGGTGAGGGGGGGACAGGTGAAGGAGGACGCACCTTTCCGATTCTCTTCCCCTCCACCTTCAGCGCCTTCATCTTGGAGAAGTAGTGGTAGTACGTGACCACGTATGTGATGATGGACTTCTCATCAGGGTGGTCCACGCTGATGTCTGCGCACACACACACACACACACACACAGTTTCTTCAGGTTAATGTCATCCTCATCTCTAATGACTGTGTGTGTGTGTGTGTGTGTGTGTGTGTGTGTGTGTGTGTGTGTGTGTGTGTGTGTGTGTGTGTGTGTGTGCCCCTCACCCTCGGGGTCCAGCAGCTTGGTGAGGCTCAGGTGTTGTTCGGCCAGGTTGAAGGCGTTCTGCAGGTTGTAGTGAGCGTTTGATTTCTTCAGCTTGTCGAAGTCGATCAGGTCTGGTCTGAAGGACAGAAGACGACAGGAGGATGATGCATGAAACCCTCAGGAGGTCCCGCCCCCATGGGCGGAGCTCAGAGAAGACAGACAGTTGATGACAATTCTTTATGAAAATATGGACTGTTTCACTGTGTGAACCTGGACTGTTTCACTGTGTGAACCTGGACTGTTTCACTGTGTGAACCTGGACTGTTTCACTGTGTGAACCTGGACTGTTTCACTGTGTGAACCTGTAGAAAGAAGGCGGTGCTGTCAGACACTGATGGAGTAAATTTCTCCTGATGTCACTACTCTGGTCATGTGGTTCCTGCTGGTTCCTGCTGGTCCTCAGAGTCTCAGCTGACCCGTCAGCAGACCAGAACCTCTTACCACAGTCGGAACTGAAACTGGACTTCAGACGAAGGATGAAGCTGCTTTTCATCACAGACACGCCGCAGAGACACGGCGTCTCCTGTACTTCCCGTAGCGCCGCATTCATCACGCATCACAGACGCTACCACAGACGCTTAAAGGTGCCGTCTGTGCCGCAGCAGATTCTTGGGGGAGGAGTCAGCTGAACCTTGACCTGTAGAATGTTCACCGTCTCCAGACTTTACCTTTAGGAGGTTTGTAGTTCTAATGGAACCTGAGACCTTCTGTTTGTTAGATTGAGAAGCAGCACGAACAAGCCCCGCCTCCTCCCAGCAGCAGCACCTGTGTCTCAGGTGCGTCGTACCTGTGTTTGTGGATCAGGGCGTTGAAGGCCATCCCGTCTCTCCAGCTGGTGCTGAAGTTGTGGATGTTGACGTTTGGATACCTGGACAGGAAGAAGAAATAAGAGCTGGTCAGGTTCTCGCCATCTCAGAGGTTCCACAGGAACCAGAACCTCAGAGGTTCCGATCTGGACCCTATCTGCTCCGATTATAATAAAGTAAGTCTTTGTCTCAGACCGATACAGTTCAAAGGTCAAACAAACATGAAAACAGAACCAAACAGAACTCGTCAACAAACAGCAGCACCGACAGAAACCAGGAGAACCACCAGCAGGTGGCGACAGATACGTTCTGAAGAAACACGGAGATCAATGACAGGCTCGCCAGAACCGACAGGTTCTTCTGAGGAACAGAAGACCTGCTGTAAGTCCAGACAGAAGAAGCCCGGTCCAGAAAGTCCTCCTTGGAAAACTGATGGAACCGAGCTACTGAGAAGAGACGGAGCGATGGACACCAGTGATGATGTCATCCAGTCTCCAGAACCGTCCTCCGGTCCCAGCCGGGTTTGTTTTGGATCAGCTGTACTTCCAGTTGATGGACTTTAGTTTTTACTGTTGGCTTCATATTTTTAAAAACAGAATTTGAAACTGAAGGTCAAAGGTCGTTGAACCCGCGACCTTAAAGGTCGCTGAACCCGCGACCCCTGAAGATTCTCTCCTTCAAAAATAATTATTTTATAATTATATTCTGATCAATCTAAAAGTTTTCTTGTAAAATTTAAAACAAAGTTCATCTAATAAAAACTTTCTCCAAATGATCTTTTCTAGCAAGACATTAGATTAATATTAAAGTTAAATAATGTAAATATTAAATATTGATATTTAATTAGATTAATATTAATATTTAATTATATTAATTGTTTTACATGTTTGTATAGAAATGTTGACTTTTATAACTGTATTCTTTGTAAAGTTCTATCTTCTATCAGAACCTGCGGGTCGGTTCTCTATGCGGCTCCGAAGACTCCGAGGGCGGAGAGGAGAAGGGGGAGGAGGCAGTGATGCTGAGGGACCCCCGGGGCTGATGGGTAATGTAGTCTGGCGGTGTGGAGATGCTCACCCGGCCGTCTTCATCTGACACCAGAGCAGCAGAGCGTCTTTAGCCGACTTCTTCTCCTTGTTGTCCTCCGTCTCCACGCTGATGTCCTGGATCTGAGAGACAAACCTTCAGTCTTCATCACAGTCTTCATCAGGTCCTTTCATGTGGACTAAATCCATAAACCATGAAACAATCCTTTGATCTTTATGAAATGATGAACTTAGCAGGTTAAAATCCTCAGAATCTTACATTCAGGTCTAATTCATTATATAAATGCAGAAACGTCTCCACCTCCGCTACTACCTCCTGTCTCAGAGGCAGGACCCCCAGGAAGCCCCTCAGTGTTCATACAGGCTGAGGGGCCGGCGCGGCAGGCCCACCTTGAGCCTCGTTCTCGGCGGTTAGGAGGCGTGGCCCGATGACATCAGAGGAGGTCCCTTCAAACCATCGACCTCTTACCTGGAAGCGGAGGATGATGGTCCAGATGAGGCCCAGGGTCAGACGGTGGTTCCCGTCCACGATGTCGTGGCAGCCCATGTTCTCCAGGTGAACCCTCTGCTCCTTCAGGAACTGCAGAGCCTTGTCCACGTTCTCCAGGCAGTGGATCCGCATGCGACCTTTGGTGGGTTTGGGCTGGAAGAACAACAAACACCTCCGGGTTTATTTTCAACGGCGAGGAACCGGGAACTCCAGACCGGAGTTCCCGGTCTGGAGTTCCCGGTCTGGAGAAGCCCACTTAGAAGTGGGCTTCTCAGAATTGAAGGTGGGTCTGAACAGCACCAATGTAACAAAAACAAGAAGACCTCCCGTCGGCTCATCGGCACCAAATCTGGAGTGAATCGGACCGACGGTTGAGACAATACAGCCACAAACATCTGGAGATGAAGCGCCCCCTAGTGACGGAAATATACAACCGGGCTTTTCCCAGAATCGGTCCAGTTCTTCCTCTCACTCAGGTCAATGAGGAGATAAAACGATGCGTGACATGGTTTGGGTTATCGGGTTAAAACAAGGACCTGCAGCCATGACGATTCTGGGGCGGACCCAGAACCGACGGACGGACTTTTTCCCCAGACTAACGGTGTCGGACCTCCAGAGGTTCCAGAAGATCGTTCTTCTTCTGGACCTCCTGGATGGACTGACGGAGCTACATGTGTGTTTGTTTCAATGACTGGCATGTCCCTTTAAGAGGAGGTTCTTGGCGGTCAGAGGCGTGGCTTAAGTGTTGGCGCTGTTCTGGCTGGAGGTGGAGGGTGTGAAGGTCAGATGGAGCTCAGGTTTCTCCTCACACAGCAGTTAATGATTGTTGGAGATTAGATGGAGCTAACTGCTTTCATCAGGTTCTCCTCTGGCTCGGTTCTGTTGAAGAACCAGATCCTGCTTCAAGGACTTCTGACCCGATTCACGTTTCATTCCCCCCTCAGGAATTTAAAGGTTGAGATTAGTTGAGATTCAGATTCTGTTTATCAAGAAGATACATTTTAAGGCTCAGATGTTCCTGAGGGTCCAGCTGAGCGCGGCGACCCACCAGCTTCTCTCCTGACAGGACCTCCAGCAGCTTGATGAGCATGCGTCCGTCCCTCAGGTCCATGTAGAGGTCGGTGATCCGGCAGGACACTCTGGACAGGTGGGAGTTCACCCACTTGGTGAAGGTCTTCTTCTGGACCGCCTCTCGCTCATCTGGAAGGAAACAAGAGACAAGGAGGTCAGAGGTCGTGCCAGAGAACGTGAGGAGCTCCATGGGTTCTGAGGGACCTCTCCACCACAGAGGAGAACCTCTCCACCACAGAGGAGAACCTCTCCACCACAGAGGAGAACCTCTCCACCACAGAGGAGAACCTCTCCACCACAGAGGAACATCTCCACCACAGAGGAGAACCTCTCCACCACAGAGGAGAACCTCTCCACCACAGAGGAACATCTCCACCACAGAGGAGAACCTCTCCACCACAGAGGAGAACCTCTCCACCACAGAGGAACGTCTCCACCACAGAGGAACATCTCCACCACAGAGGAACATCTCCACCACAGAGGAACATCTCCACCACAGAGGAACATCTCCACCACAGAGGAGAACCTCTCCACCACAGAGGAGAACCTCTCACAAAACCACTGTCACTCATCATCACTGCTCCTAACAGCTGATTCACTGCTGGATGCATGATGGTGGGTAAGTTCTGGTTCCTGGTGAGCAGGTGCTGGAGCCCTCAAGAAAGTTCTACGACACCAGACCATTTACCACACACACACACACACACACCCATCCACACCCACACACACACAAAGGAACAATGATGGTTCTGGTTCTAGTCTGGTGGGAAACCAGACTCAGCCGGTCCAACATCTGGAGAGACCCGTCTCAGGAGGACGGCCCAAATATTCATTGTTCATTATAATTCATCCAACATCAAAGAGAAGATGGCACCGCCTTCAGACAGGGGTCACCAAAGGTCAGACTGAGACCACTGAAGCAGGCTAACCTGATCCTGCTAACCTGATCCTGCTAACCTGATCCTGCTAACCTGATCCTGCTAACCTGATCCTGCTAACCTGATCCTGCTAAGATCAGCACAACTCAATGTCAACGGCTTCACTCATCTCTGCTGCAGTGTGTGTGTCTATGTGTGTGTGTCTATGTGTGTGTGTGTGTGTATGTGTGTGTCTATGTGTGTGTGTGTCTATGTGTGTGTGTGTATGTGTGTGTCTATGTGTGTGTGTGTCTATGTGTGTGTGTGTATGTGTGTGTCTATGTGTGTGTGTGTCTATGTGTGTGTGTGTGTCTATGTGTGTGTGTGTCTATGTGTGTGTCTATGTGTGTGTGTCTATGTGTGTGTGTCTATGTGTGTGTGTGTCTATGTGTGTGTGTGTATGTGTGTGTCTATGTGTGTGTGTCTATGTGTGTGTGTCTATGTGTGTGTGTGTCTATGTGTGTGTGTGTATGTGTGTGTCTATGTGTGTGTGTGTCTATGTGTGTGTGTGTCTATGTGTGTGTGTGTCTATGTGTGTGTGTGTATGTGTGTGTGTGTCTATGTGTGTGTGTGTCTATGTGTGTGTGTGTCTATGTGTGTGTGTGTCTATGTGTGTGTGTGTATGTGTGTGTCTATGTGTGTGTGTCTATGTGTGTGTGTCTATGTGTGTGTGTGTCTGTGTGTGTGTGTGTATGTGCGTGTCTATGTGTGTGTGTGTCTATGTGTGTGTGTGTCTATGTGTGTGTGTGTATGTGTGTGTCTATGTGTGTGTGTGTCTATGTGTGTGTGTGTGTCTATGTGTGTGTGTCTATGTGTGTGTGTGTGTATGTGTGTGTCTATGTGTGTGTGTCTATGTGTGTGTGTGTCTATGTGTGTGTGTGTATGTGTGTGTCTATGTGTGTGTGTGTCTATGTGTGTGTGTCTATGTGTGTGTGTGTCTATGTGTGTGTGTGTATGTGTGTGTCTGTCTATGTGTGTGTGTGTGTTTATGTGTGTGTGTATGTGTGTGTCTGTGTGTGTGTGTGTGTCTATGTGTGTGTGTGTGTCTATGTGTGTGTGTCTATGTGTGTGTGTGTGTCTATGTGTGTGTGTGTATGTGTGTGTGTGTGTCTATGTGTGTGTGTCTATGTGTGTGTGTGTCTATGTGTGTGTGTGTATGTGTGTGTGTGTGTCTATGTGTCTATGTGTGTGTGTGTGTCTATGTGTGTGTGTGTATGTGTGTGTCTATGTGTGTGTGTGTGTCTATGTGTGTGTCTGTGTGTTATTGACCAGGAGAGAGCATCAATACCTTATTGTCTCCCCTCGCTGTAATCTCTCTCTCACACACACACACACACACACACACACACACACACACACACACTAGAGTTGAGGATGACCTTAACCTGAGGAAACACACAGGAGCCAGACGGAGGCGGGGCTTCGTTTGTCTCCACTAGGGAAAGAAAAAAAATCAATGTCTCCGCCTATTTTATCCACACACACACACACACACACACACACACACACACACACACACACACACACACACACACACACATCTGGCCGTCATGTGTTTAGCATCATTCCACCGTCACACAGACAACAATTGTGAAGCATCATGGGAAGTGGAGGTCGTGACTGGATGAAGCTTTATAGTTGTAACACACACAAACACACTATTGTTCACTAATACACACAGACACACAATCTGAGGGCAGACGAGGATATTTGTTTGTTTGTTTGTGTGTTTGTTCCTGCTGGATTTCAACAACAAACAACAAAATTATGTTTTAAATGACAAAATAAAACAAACCTTTATTTACAAAGTTTAGGACAAAAGGAAAGGAGAATGGTAGAAAGTCCAGATAAGGACAAACTCTGACTTAGTTAAACCTGAGATAAGGAGAAACTCTGACTTAGTTAAGCCTGTGATAAGGACAAACTCTGACTTAGTTAAGCCTGAGATAAGGACAAACTCTGACTTAGTTAAGCCTGAGATAAGGACAAACTCTGACTTAGTTAAGCCTGAGATAAGGACAAACTCTGACTTAGTTAAGCCTGAGATAAGGACAAACTCAAAGTTTCTCATCTCAGAGCTCAGCGTTAAACTCAAAGTTTCTAACCCAGCTTTCTTGAACAGAACCTCTGGACCCCGACGCCCTGCTGTCATTGATCCAGAACTGTGCCGGCCGGTTCAGACAATCCTGAACGGGTCCTACGTTCCCTGAATGTATCACACTGTCTAGAACTGTGGTTCTAGTTTTTGAGGCGTGTTCAGTCATCGGACCTGACCATAAGCCGCCGCCCTTCATCACAGCAGCGCCACCCGCGGGCGTGGTTCAGTCTTTGTGGTGCATTCAAGTGCATCCTTGTGGTCCGGTACAAATAGCAGGACTTTGTTGGTTCTATAGGTCTGGGAGAATGTTGAGGTCGCACAAACACGGGTCTAGATTCTGCTTCAGGTGGGACCCGGATCAAGTCCTTAACAGAGGAATGTCAGCGTGCGGGGGGAGGAAGAGCAGAGGGGTGGGGGGTGGGGGGGGGGGGGGGGCTGAACATAATCAAACATCTGTTTCCACTAACAATCTCACACACGGGCCTCTGTTCATGTCGGTGGTCCAAATCCAAACCAGTTCAGAGCGGATCACATGACAGGGACTAACACACACACACACACAAAGTTACACACACACACACACACACACACACACACATAAAGACACTTACACACACACACACACACACACACACACACACACACACACACACAAAGTTACACACACACACACACACACACACACACATAAAGACAATTACACACACACACACACACACACACACATACAAAGTTACACACACACACACACACACACACAGGATCATATGACCTTATCAAAATACACACTTCCAGTTTTGTCATTCCAGCATTCCTGATCTCCACAGGAGGAACCAGCGCGCCTCAGAATATCAACCTGATCTGTGTTTGTGTGTCGGAGGTTCTGTCTGAGCAGGAGGTTCTGTCTGAGCAGAAGGTTCTGTCTGAGCAGAAGGTTTCAGACCAGAGGAACTCAGCAACTGTTCTAAGAAGCACCTTTAATCCCTCCACCACACAAGAACCGGGTCTTTCTCAGAACTCTCCTCAGAGTAACTCTGGAGGAGGAGCTCCAGCATTTTAAAGTATTTGGACCTGAGGAACCTTTATGATACGGTTCTAAGAACCCACTGGTATCTACTCTGGGAGGTCTCGGGGCGATCCCGAACGTTCCTGGTCCTGGTGCTCCTCCGACCTCTGACCTCTGAAGTAGGAGTTAAGTTTCATGAGGAACTCTAATAGTTCTGAGAATCCACCTTCTTGAACCGGTTTGGACCTCTGCTGGCCAAACCGGTTTAATAATGAAACGCCCACAGAGACTTTCTGCCCCAAACAGAAACTAAACTTCGTCCAGATTACAGAATTATTGGCCCCCTTTAAAGAAATCGAACCCTTAAACAAAAACAAATATTTATCGCTGACACACGAGTAACATAATTAAAGTAAACCCTGAGGTCAAAGGTCACTGAAGCAGGTTTTATATCTGTACCTTCACCTGTGGGAGCAGGAACTCTGAAGTGGTGAACAGGTACTTCCTGTTTGACTGGGGTATAAATATGAGGCGACACAGGCCTGATTCTCTCTGAGGTTCTTCATCATGATGAAGACCAGAGATCACAGCAATGAGGAGCAAAGAAAAGTTGTAGAGCTGCACAAATCTGACAATGGAGACAAGAACATCTCTCAGCAGTTCAAAGGTCAGTTTGAACAGTTAGATGAATAATGAAGAAGTTTAAAGAGACTGGAGATGTTAGACATCCGCCTGGAAGAGGACGTGTCTGTAAACTGACCCCACACACTGTGAGGAGGATGGTTGGACTGGATAAAGAGTCTCCAAGGATCACAGCTAGAGAGGTCAGAGGTCAGATGGATCTGGGTTCAGAAAGTCTCCCTAACCACCATCAGATGGCGCCGACACCAACACCAGCTGTTTGGGAGGGCAGCAAGAAAAAAGCCTCTGCTGTCGTCCACACACAAGCTAACGCTGCTACAAGCTAACGCTGCTACAAGCTAACGCTGCTACAAGCTAACGCTGCTACTAGCTAATGCTGCTACAAGCTAATGCTGCTACAAGGTCAAAGGTCAGATGAGACCAAAGTAGAGCTTTTTGGTACAAACATCTGAGATGGGTGTGGCCTAGCAAGAAAAGAAGCCACAGAGAAAAGCCCCTCATACCCACTGTGAAGTCTGGTGGTGGATCTCTGATGCTGTGGGTCTGTTTGTCTTCCAAAGGTTCTGGACATCTTGTTAAAGACATGGTTCCATGGACTCCATCAAACACCAGCAGATACTGGATGAAGACCTAAAAGCCTGTCAGAACCTTGAAGTGGGTCGTGGTTGGACCTTCCAGCAGGACAAGGATCTGAAGATCACCTCAACATCAACCCAAGAATGGTTCAGAGGTCACAGAATAAAGGTTCTGACATGACCATCCCAGTCACCTGACCAGAACCCACCAGAACATCTGTGGGATGTGCTGCAGAGGAGAGTCCACCAGCGTGGACCTCAGAACCTGAGGGAGGTGGAGAGGTTCTGTATGGAGGAATGGTCTCAGATCTTCTCCATGTGTCCTCAGACCTCCTCACAGACTGCAGGAGGAGAATCGGACTGGTTCTGGGGCTAAAGGGGGCGGGGCTAAATATTAAAGCTAGGTTTGATGTTCAGACTGTGACGTTTCTTTTTACTTGAGACGGAGATCAGATTCAGTTTCCTCACTTTATGGATCCTCTTCTAGAGGGTTCCATTGATTCTGGAGGACCGGGTTTGGGTTGACTAGACTTCACATTATTACGATAAAAACCTTTACTCATCTTCATCACCCTCATCAAAATCTGTTGACTTGAAACAAACACAGCCGACGGGCCCGAACGGATCCGAGCAGTGAGGAAACAGAACATGTGGTTCTGGTCTGATGATCTCTGAGATCTCAATAGTCCTCTGTTCCTCAGCCTCACCTCTAGAGGACACACACACACACACACACACACACACACACACACACACAATGAAGATCAAAATCAGATGATCTTCATTACTGCCGGCGTGTGAACTTCACCACGGCGTCCACTCGCCAGGCGGATGGCTGGAATTCCTCATGGCGAGGAAAGAAGCAGCTGAGTGTTAATGAAACGGCGTTGCAGTGCCACAAACATCCATCATCATCATCATCTCATGAGGTTCCTGCAAGAGGATGAAGGTCAGGAGACTCAGACTGAGCTAACGTCCTCGTCTCTGACTCGGACCGTCACGTACAGGACTGCTACTAGCCGCCGACTAGCCGCTGACTGCTACTAGCCGCCGACTAGCCGCTGACTGCTACTAGCCGCCGACTAGCCGCTGACTGCTACTAGCCGCCGACTAGCCGCTGACTGCTACTAGCCGCCGACCAGCCGCTGTAACTTTGTCTGTGGAGGTCAAAGGTTCCTGGATCTGAATCTTTTCTGGACTCCTTGATAATGATGATGATCATCTTCATCATCTTCAGTCTTTCGTCACATGTGGAAGTTTTTGTTCCCCCTCTCGTAGACATGCCCCTCCCCCTCTCGGTTGAGAGGGGGAGGGGCATGTATGTGGGAGGAGACGGCTTGACAACACTCCTCCGCGTTCACTGATCACATCTCCTCCAGGCGATTCTTCAGAACCAGGCTTGGACTCAACCGGAACAACGGTTGGGAAAGGATGGCCCGAGAACTGTTCAACCGAGCTTTCCCAGAATCAGTCCAGTTCTTCCTCTCACTGAGGTCTATGAGGGGAGGAGCCTAGAAAATGACTCCATATCTTTACGAGGGATAAATAATTCATACGTTCACTCATAATTAAATATATTAGTAAAATTTTCTAAAAGGTAAAAACGAGCAGATGGAGGAACCGGTTCTGGTTCTGAACGCCCCCCGTCTCTGAGGTTTTTATCTGAGATCATGAGGGGATCCCGACGGTGACGATGGAGGATGAAGGAGGGACGCTCCTCATCCCTCCTCTGTGGTTCCATCAGGGTGAGACTTTAATCTGAGGCTGGAGGGGGGGGGGGCCGGGGGGCGACAGACGCCCTGCTGAAGCTCATGAAACATGGATGAGGCGGCGGAGGAGGAGAAGAAAGAGGAGACGAGGAGGGAGGATGAAGGTGTGGATGAACGCCTGACGGAGAGAAAGGAGGACCACCACCCCAACCCCCTCCGGTTCTGATCCGACCTTCTGCTGGCGATGAAGGCAGGAGAAACTTCTTTCCATTGAAGCGGTTTATCGCGAAGGCCTCACCTCGGACCAGGTCCAGGGTCCGGAATGATCGGATCTCATGAATAGGAGGACCTGTGGAAATCGCTGAGCTGCTTTTATTCCCGGTTCCTCCGCCGCCATCTTTCATCAGTTCTGGCCCACAAACCTCCACCAGCGTGGTGGATGGACTCCACCGGTCCGGAGGTGGTGGCCGTCATCGCTGGTTTGTAAATAATCAATAATGGACCACTGCTGCTTTGGACCCGACTCCCCGTCCCCCAGAAGGGGGGCCCGGTCTCCGGACTGAGAACCCTTTACCTCGGACCACCCCGGATAGGAGGCGCACAAAGACCACCACCACTGTCAGGTGAAGGTCGGAGCTGGCTAAATGTCCATTCCACCTCCGTTGCTACCTCCTCTGCCGTCTCAGAGGCAGAACCAGTCAGAACCACTAACACCTCTGTCGGTTCTAATTCAAACAGAGGGGTGGACCGTAGGCCCACCAGAACCGCTGCCCACCAGTCAAACGTTTCTTTGGAAGAACAAACGAACGAAACGGCTGAAGCTTCCGTCCAACTCCAACGATCCAAAGAGACGGTTCTGGCCCGACTGGCGCCCGACGTTTCCTCTCGATCACATCAACATCTTCAACGAAAGACGACGACGAAGAGGATCTTTAAACGTCCGTCTGTCCCCCCGTCCGTCTGTCCCCCCGTCCGTCTGTCCCCCCGTCCGTCTGTCCTGGAGGTCCGGGACAACCAATGAAACGCTTCCATGAAAGGAACCACTCCTCAAGAATTTCTTGGGCTCAGTTGAGAAAACTTAATTACACAACCCAACCAGACCCGGACAAAAGGTCCGGTTGTTCTCAGAGGGATCATCTGGTTCTGTGTGTGAGTATCTACAACAGGGACATTTGGGTTCTGTTAGGTTCTGTTGGGTCCTGTGTTTTGAAACCCGGATCTGAGCGTCTGATTCTGAAAACATCTTCTGGTTCTGAACTTTAGTCATTTTTGTCCGTCAGTCTTTCACTCCGACAAAAACAAACAAACAAACAAACAAAACAACAAGTTACCGACAGAACTCCTCCAGCGCCTATAAACAAATATATTATTTATGCCTAACAGTGTTGGACCTGATGGAACCGGACTCATCAGAACCAGTCAGATCTACTTTTGTAGATAAACTCTAGTGTCAGAATTGTAGGACCCAGTTCTCTCTAAATCGCTCCAGTTCTTCCTCACACTAAAGTTTTTGAGTGACGGCGGCGTCTCCTTATTACTGAAACTATGTTTAAAACTTTAATTTAACGTTAATTAAAACGAGACGTTTGAAAAGCAGAACCTTTGTTCTTCTTTCCGTCTCTCCTGGATCAGACTTTCCTAGCGGTCCGACTCCCCGGACCGAGGCGTTCCCAGAACTTTTGTATCTGTCACTGTTGGGATTTTGGAGTGAGAGAAACGGAGGAGCTGTGCTGCTCCCCTCTGCTCCCCTCTGCTCCCCTCTGCTCCCCTCTGCTCCTCTCTGCTCCCCTCTGCTCCCTTCTGCTCCCCTCTGCTCCCTTCTGCTCCTCTCTGCTCCCCTCTGCTCCCCTCTGCTCCTCTCTGCTCCCCTCTGCTCCCCTCTGCTCCCTTCTGCTCCCCTCTGCTCCCCTCTGCTCCTCTCTGCTCCCCTCTGCTCCCCTCTGCTCCTCTCTGCTCCCCTCTGCTCCCTTCTGCTCCCCTCTGCTCCCCTCTGCTCCTCCTCCTCCCCCCACACCTACCTTGGAGCTGCTTGAACCTCCCCTCCAGCTGGTTGTAGTTGAAGGCGGCCTGGCTGGAGAATCCAGGAGCGGGGCTCGGGCCGCGGACCGGGCTGGCGTGAGACGGTCCGGGACCACCGGAGGACGGGGAATGGGGGTAATCCAAAGTCGGGGAGAGGGCGCCGGGGAGGGAGCCGGCGGCGCTCTGAAGCTCCATGAGAGGGTTTAGAAGAACCGGGTCCATAGAGGCAACAACTCAAAACAGAACCGCAGAAAGTTCCAAGAAGATCCAACAGTTTTTAAACTTAATCCTCCAAGAGGAGGAGCAAAGAGCCCAGAGGAGAAACGATCGGAGGTGAATGAGCGCCTCACCAGGAGCCCGACCCGCCGGCTCAGCAGAACCACCGCGGAAACATCGGGCTTCTGTTCCGCTCCATCCGTCCGTCTGTCAGCGTCTCCCTCATTCAGGAATCCAGCCGTCCTCCAGTCGGAGCGGCACAATGAGGAGGAGGAGCAGAGAGAGGGAGAGGAAACGGAGGAGGGGATGGAGGGCGAGAGAATGAAAGGTTTGTCCTCCGGCCAGCAGACGCTGAAAACACTGAAAACACCTTTCAGACGGAGGGGGAGGGGCCGCAAGCAGCAGCCAATCACAGCCCTCGCTACCAGCAATGATGTCATCGGTTTGTTAGCATAGTGGGAGGAGTAGGAGGAGGGCGAGAGAGAAAGGCAAACACAGAGAGAGAGCGAGAGAGAGAGCGAGAGAGAGAGCGAGAGAGAGAGCGAGAGAGAGAGCGAGAGAGAGAGCGAGAGAGAGAGCGAGAGAGAGAGCGAGAGGCTGGAGGATCGGTTAAGTTAATTATTAAAAACATATTGTGAAGATTTGAAGAAGAAAGACGGAGCATTTAGCATTTAGGAGCATTTAGCATTTAGGAGCATTTAGCATTTAGGAGCATTTAGCATTTAGGAGCATTTAGCATTTAGGAGCATTTAGCATTTAGGAGCATTTAGCATTTAGGAGCATTTAGCATTTAGGAGCATTTAGCATTTAGGAGCATTTAGCATTTTGGAGCATTTAGCATATAGGAACTAGTAGCGGTCCGTGTGTCTGCTGGAGGTTCTGGTTCTGAGCGGTATCGTCGGACTGAAAACTGAGTGGGTAAAGTTTTACTGTGGGACAGAACTTTCACAAGTAATAATGAACCGAGTCACAAAATGATAAATAAGATGAAGATGACGAGTTTTCAGACGCCTGAAGAAACCAGACGTCACAACGACGAAGATGTGACAATAAAACATATTAAACATAAAAAAATCTGTGTGTGTGTGTGTATATACGTGTGTGTGTATGTGTGTGTGTGTATATATATACGTGTGTATATGTGTGTGTGTGTATGTGTGTGTTTGTATATATATACGTGTGTGTATCTGTGTGTGTGTATATATGTGTGTGTGTGTGTATATATAATACGTGTTTGTGTGTGTGTGTGTGTGTATATATAATACGTGTTTGTGTGTGTGTGTGTGTGTATATATAATACGTGTTTGTGTGTGTGTGTGTGTGTGTATATACGTGTGTGTGTATATATATACGTGTGTATATGTGTGTGTGTGTATGTGTGTGTGTTTATATATATACGTGTGTGTATATGTGTGTGTGTGTATGTATTATCTGTGTGTGTGTATATATGTGTGTGTGTGTATATATAATACGTGTTTGTGTGTGTGTGTGTGTATACGTGTGTGTTTATATATAAGTGTGTATATGTGTGTATTATATATATGTGTGTGTGTATATATACACGTGTGTGTGTGTGTATATACGTGTGTATTATATATATGTGTGTGTGTATATAATACGTGTGTGTGTGTGTATATACGTGTGTATTATATATATGTGTGTGTGTATATAATACGTGTGTGTGTGTATATATACGTGTGTATTATATATGTGTGTGTGTGTATATAATACGTGTGTGTGTGTATATACGTGTGTATTATATATGTGTGTGTGTGTATATAATACGTGTGTGTGTGTGTATATACGTGTGTATTATATATGTGTGTGTGTGTATATACGTGTGTGTGTATATATACGTGTGTATATGTGTGTGTGTGTATGTGTGTGTGTTTATATATATACGTGTGTGTATATGTGTGTGTGTGTATGTATTATCTGTGTGTGTGTATTATATATGTGTGTGTGTATATATAATACGTGTGTGTGTGTGTGTATATACGTGTGTATTATATATGTGTGTGTGTGTATATGTGTGTCCTTCACACAAACATCCTGACCAGATCTCAGATCTAATATTAGAACCTGAGATGTTCTTCCTTTGAGCCAAGCCAGCACTTCCTGTTTGAATCTATCACACACACACACACACACACACACACACACACACACACACACACACACACACAGTATTAGGGATAAGGTGGAGGAAAACTGAGGTCCAGCTTTACTTCCTGCGTACTAGAGTCGACACACACATAGCAGCAAAACGGAGCTGAAGGGTCAGAGGTCACCACACCGAGACAATTCAAGGAACAAAGTCACGTGACCCTTGAATAACAGCGGGCAGGAGACAGTTTAAAAAGTTTATCTGTGATGTCATCAGTCAGTCAGAACCACACGTCCACCAGCGTTACATGACCGTGAGGAGGTCAAAGGTCAGAGAGAGGATCCTGAATGACCCCATGAGGCTGGATTCAAGTCGCTTCAGCACAAAGGTGGCCTTTGATGTGACGGGCGTCACCTCCTCCCACAGCGTGTCCATGATTGACAGAGGAGCAGAGGTCAGAGGTCACACCGATGAGAGGAGACCACCCCCCGTCTCCATCTTTAAGGTCCAGAATCAGTCGGTGGGTTTTATTGGGTTCAGAGGTCACGAGCTGCACGCCGTCAGACGCTGAACCCTTATTAGAAACAGGGCGGGGCCGAGGCCGGGTCCCTGAGGAACACCACATGTGGAGAAGAATCTTCAGCCGTTAAAGTTTGTTTTGGTTCTCGCGGCTCGACGAGGGGCAAGTTTTCAGACGTTATTAGCTTTGGCCACGCCCTCAATAAAGAGCGCCATGGATATGAGAGCAGGAGCTGCAGATCGGTGACAGAGGAAGATGACCTCCTGCTCCTCCCTGTAGGTCTGGAGGAACCTGCAGGAGGTTGAGTTCCTGCTCAGGAGTCAGACAGGAAGCAGGACATCGGGACGCCTCAAAGGAGCGTTCGCCACGGAGTCCGGGGTCCGTTTGAAGGAAGCGCCCGACCTTTAAACAAGATCTTACGCAGTAAAAAACTTCTCCTGCTCATTAGGAGGTCAGAGGTCAGCGCTAACAGACAACAGATGGACCCAACAGTCACTCCTCTTCTTCGTCTTCAGCCTGAGAGTCATCTGGTGTCCTCGTGGTCCGGCCCCTCAGGGCGCCGCCGTCCAAACCGCAGCATTCTGTCAGACGCAGAGACTCCTCCGTGAGGTTCTAACGCCGTCAGCGGATCATCACGCCAATGATGGCAGCGGCTGGAATCCACCGCCGCCGCCATCACGCCGCTTCACTCGTCAGTGTGGTGAATTTCTCACCGACACGCCGTGTGACCCGCCTGAACGCAACAACACGCCTGTGTGGGTCAGCTGACGCGTTACAGACAACAACAGAGACAACAACAAAAACAGACACATCAACAACAACAGACACAACAACAACAACAGACACAACAACAGAGACAAAAACAACAACAGAGACAACAACAACAGAGACAACAACAACAACAGAGACAACAACAACAACAGACACAACAACAACAGACACAACAACAACAGAGACAACAACAACAACAGACACAACAACAACAACAGACACAACAACAACAGAGACAACAACAGAGACAACAACAGAGACAACAACAACAACAGAGACAACAACAACAGAGACAACAACAACAACAGACACAACAACAACAGACACAACAACAACAGAGACAACAACAGAGATAACAACAACAACAGACACAACAACAAAAACAGACATATCAACAACAACAGACACAACAACAACAGAGACAACAACAGAGACAACAACAACAACAGAGACAACAACAAAAACAGACACATCAACAACAACAGACACAACAACAACAGAGACAACAACAGAGACAACAACAGAGACAACAACAACAGAGACAACAACAACAGAGACAACAACAACAGAGACAACAACAACAACAGACACAACAACAACAGAGACAACAACAGAGACAACAACAACAACAGACACAACAACAACAGAGACAACAACAGACACAACAACAACAGACACAACAACAACAGACACAACAACAACAACAGAGACAACAATTACAACAGACACAACAACAACAACAACAGCTGTGAGGATTTATTCCAGCTTTTCATAGTTTTCAATAATTAAACTTAAAACCCAGAACTTAATAATTAAGGAATTAAAAACTCTCCTTCCCTCGCCTCCTTTTGTTGGGGCTCCTCCCCTTCCTCCGCTCAGTGGATCAACACTTAGAGGTTCTGGAGACCCTCTGGACCTGACAGAACCGACTCAGAACCTCTCCAGGGATTAGTCTGCCCCCTTCATCTCTAAGGAAATCTGACTCCGTTTCCTACCTGGTTTAGTGTTTCTCACACACACACACACACACACACCCACACCCACACACACACACACTCACACGCACACACTCGCACACACTCGCACACACACACAGACACACACACACACACACACACTCACACACAAAGAGACACACACACACACACTCACACACACTCACACACATACTCACACACACACACTCCCTCACACAAAGAGACACACACGCACACAAAGAGACACACACACACACACACACACACACTCGCACACACTCGCACACACTCGCACACACTCACATACAAAGAGACACACACAAACACAGAGACACACACACACACACACACACTCACACAAAGAGACACACACACACACACACACACTCACACACAAAGAGACACACACACACACACACACACACACACACACACAAAGAGACACACAAACACAGAGACACACACACACAAAGAGACACACACACACACAGAGACACACACACACACACACACACAAAGAGACACACACAAACACAGAGACACACACAAACACAGAGACACACACACACACTTACATACTCACACACACACACTCACACACAAAGAGACACACACACACACACACACACACTCACACACAAAGAGACACACACACACACACACACACACACACACACAAAGAGACACACAAACACACACACACTCACACACAAAGAGACACACACACACACACACACACACACAAAGAGACACACACACACACACACACACACTCGCACACAAAGAGACACACACACACACACACAGTATGTGACGTGATAAATGAAAAAGAAAAGATTATTTATTATAACAACTTTTAAAGTCGGTTTCCTTTCCAGATATTTGATAGTTAAAACGTTTTTTTCACTGAATATCGTTTCTATCGGCACCAGGAACACAAGCTCCGCCCCCAACCTCTACAAGCACACACGCGCTGACTCGCCGCCGCCGCGTCTGAATATTTAACACTGGAGTGAATTATTTACTGGGACTGGAGAGATACACACACACACACTACACACTCTACACACACACACACACTCTACACACACACACACTACACACTCTACACACACACTCTACACACACACACACTACACACTCTACACACACACACACTACACACTCACACACACTCTACACACACACACACTACACACTCACACACACTCTACACACACACACACTACACACACACACTCTACACACACACACTCTACACACACACACACACTCTACACACACACACACTCTACACACACACACACTACACACTCTACACACACACACACTCTACACACACTACACACACACACACACACACACACCCACTCTACACACCCACACTCTACACACACACACACTCTACACTAACACTATACAGACACTCTGCACTAACATACACTCTACACACCCACACACACACTCTACACACACACACACACACACACACACACACACACACACACACACAACACTAACACGCACACACACTCTACACACACACACACACACACACTCTACACAAACACACACTCTACACAAACACACACACACCTCAGCTCGACATTGAAGGTTAAAGGTCAAGTCCAGGTTCACACAGTCAAATAGTTCCGGGTAAATCAGTCCCTGATAAATCCTGAGTCACATGACTCTAGTCTAGAGGAGTCTCCCTGAAGCCTTTCCTCGCTCCCTTCTCCCCTCACCTCCTTCCCTTGCTCCCTTCTCCCTTCACCCCTAACTCCCTTCTGTCCTCTCCTCGCTCCCTTCTCCTGCCCCCTCCTGCAGCGACTCCTCGGGCGGATGCTGGGCGTAGAAACAACAACCATGTGGGTTAGAACTAATGCTGGTACCACTTTGTATCAGAATCAGCTCCACCCCATCAGAACCTGGTAGCAGTAAGGCGACACCGCCCGTTCCTCCGCCTCAGCTCCTACCTGCCAGGGCTTTGATGCGTGAGCGCTCGAACAGGCGGGCCGAGCTGTTCTCGTTGTCCCAGTCGTCGGCGTCCCAGCGGTTGTTGACGCCATCGTTGAACTGCTGCTGGATCTCCATGTGCTCCAACTCCGACGCTACCGACGTCATCACGAGCTCGCCGCGACTCCGCCCCCGGAGTCCTTCTTCCTGCTGCCGTTAGCGACGGGACGCTGGGACAGTCGGAGCGGTTCTGACGAGAGGGTCGAGGAGGTCCACCAAAAACCTGTAAGGACACAGTAGAGGGGGTGGAGTTAGCGGGTTGACGCACATCGATTCGCCAAGACGCCACGTCTTCCCCGCCTTTTGATCCGCCTAACATGGTGAGATTAGTTTGAGGTCAAAGGTCATGTTGAGCGGGTCCAGCGTCAACACCTGTAATGAACCCGAAACCCAGAGAAGGATTTTCTAAGAACCTGGACAGGTGACACTCTCTAACGGCGCCAATGACATCATTCTGCTTTATTGACAAAAAACAAAAGCAATGAACAAAGTTCTGAAACCTTTTTTCTTTATTGTTCCAAACGGTTTTATCTGTTTAGTAACTTTATTATCATAATTTACTTTTTTATACTTCAAAGTGTTTTTGTCATAAGAAGCACTTTATGCTTTATATTATTATTTGATTTAATTATTGTTGGATGACATAATTATTAGAAGTGTTTCTTCTACTTTTAAATCTTTTAGAGAATTCCTTCAGTTTTAGTTATAAAGTTTTATCAGAGATGATTTTATATTTAGGATTCAAACTGGAGGGAAACCACCGGCGGTCATGTGACCTGCTCTCCTCCTCCCATTGGCTGCAGCCTCTTCCTGCTCCGTCCAGGGTTTCCCTCTGAGGGCGGAGCTCCGCCTGCTGGACACGACGCGTCACTGCAGCGACAGAAACGAACCTCAAGAGAAAATAAAATGTTTGTAAGAGTATTTTTTTGTCGTTCAATCCTTTTAATGTAAACAAATGTTTACATTAAAAAAGTATTTAAAAAGTTTCAACGTTAGAAATATAAAATAACTTTCATAATGTTTCTGGAACGTCTTTCAAAAATTAACTTAAACTTAAGTTTTCTGGTAAAATAGAAAGTTAGATAAAACAGGCTGGGAAATTCTTTTTTTCTTACTTATTCGTCTGTTTTGTCATTTTTGTTTAGTGCCGTACAGCAAAACAACCGAAGTACTGGAATAAAAGATATTTCCTTATGTCAACAGTAAATTCATGTTCTCCATGAATTAAATAAAGTTTAAAAAAAAAGATGGCAGCAGAAAATATGACTTTAAAAATGTTTATACAGTTTGTCGGCGCTTCTTTTTATTTAAAAATCGTTCTTTTATGATTTTATGTCGTGACCGACGTCATCCTATGATTTTAATTTTCTCTCATCTCTGATTTCTTTTATTTGAATACTTCTGTATTTATTTAAATATTATTGTTATTATTTTGCTGCCGGGTTTGTTTATATTTATTTATCTAGAACCGACGGCACCAGAAACAAACAAACAAATAAACAAAGACTTAACAGCCAGGCTTTGGCGCCCTCCTCTGGTTGGTTTGGGGAAAAAAACATGTTTGCTATAATTTATTATCATTAGACTTTAGCTTCATTAAAGGTAAACTAATAAATACCTTTTTAGACTTATTCTTTCTTTTAATTTTTTATCATGTTTAATCATTTGAAAAATTAAAAACATTTCTTCTGTTTAGAAAGATTACTAAATGTTTAAAAGATAAAATATACTTTTTATGATGGAATAATTATCACGACGATTTTAAAAGGATAAAATAACGTTTAAATATTTGTATAAATATCTCTGGGGGGAAATCAAATGTTATTTAATGTGATTTGACAAAGTGACTATAAAAAATCTGTTTAAAAATGTAAAATCAATTATATAGTTTAACTTTTTAAGTTATATAATAATAATGATGAATATTAGTGCTTTCTTGGCATTTCTGATGACTTAAAAGTAGTTTTAAAATAATGGTTGTCATCAGATTTAGTGTAAAACATTGTTGATTTGAAGTCTTTGATGTTAACGCCAAGAGGAAACGACTGATAGACGTTTTCTTTTTAAATTACCCACTGAGGTTCACCTCGACCAATCAGATCATTCCTGTGTCTGCAGAACCGAAAGACACAGTTGTGTGTGTGTGTGCAGGTGTACGTGTGTGTGTAAGTGTGTTTGTGTAGGTGTGTGTGGGTACGTGTGTGTGTGGGTGTGTGTACGTGTGTGTAGGTGTGTGTACGTGTGTGTGTACATGTGTGTGTAGGTATGTGTACATGTGTGTGTGGGTCTGTGTACATGTGTGTGTGTGTAGGTGTGTGTACATGTGTGTAGGTGTGTGTGTAGGTGTGTGTACATGTGTGTGGGTGTGTGTACATGTGTGTGTAGGTGTGTGTACATGTGTGTGTGGGTCTGTGTACATGTGTGTGTGGGTGTGTGTGTAGGTGTGTGTACATGTGTGTAGGTGTGTGTGTAGGTGTGTGTACATGTGTGTGGGTGTGTGTACATGTGTGTGTAGGTGTGTGTACATGTGTGTGTGGGTCTGTGTACATGTGTGTGTGGGTGTGTGTGTAGGTGTGTGTACATGTGTGTGTAGGTGTGTGTGTAGGTGTGTGTACATGTGTGTGTAGGTGTGTGTACATGTGTGTTTAGGTGTGTGCACATGTGTGTGTAGGTGTGTGTACATGTGTGTGTAGGTGTGTGTGTAGGTGTGTGTACATGTGTGTGTAGGTGTGTGTACATGTGTGTGTAGGTGTGTGTACATGTGTGTGTAGGTGTGTGTACATGTGTGTGTAGGTGTGTGTACATGTGTGTGTAGATGTGTGCACGTGTGTGTAGGTGTGTGCACATGTGTGTGTGTAGGTGTGTGCACATGTGTGTGTGTAGGTGTGTGCACATGTGTGTGTAGGTGTGTGCACATGTGTGTGTGTAGGTGGGTGCACATCTCTCTCTCTCTCACTCCTCTCTCTAAAGAGAGAGAGAGAAAGAGAAAGAAAGAGGAGTGAGAGAGAGAGAGAGAGAAAGAGAGAGAGTAAGAGACAGAGAGTAAGAGAAAGAGAGAGAGAGTAAGAGAGAAAGAGAGAGAGAGGAGTGAGAGAGAGAGAGAAAGAGAGTGAGAGAGGAGTGAGTGGTTACGGTCAGGAGAAGCTGAGAGGTGTTTCTAGTGGGGGGAGGGACAGATAGGAGGCGGTGATGAAAACAGGAAGTACAGAAATAGAGAAAATGACAGAATGTGATAAATGATCCTACAGGTTCACGCAGTGAAACTGTAGCAGGTGTTTATCATCTATCTTGTATATTTTCTACTTCTAACAAACGTTGTACTTCTTTAAATCCTAAAGTTCTTCCTGTTGAACTTTACAGACAGACGTTTCATTCTTCTCTCCCGACAGAGACTCGTGTTCCATCCCTCCTTCTTCTCTGACATTATCAAGTCCAACACCACTTCACCACGGCAACCAGCGTCCCAGCATGCATTGTGTGGGAGCCCAGTCGTCAAGCCGCCGACATCGGCACAAAGACCCTCTGCTGGAGCTTCACTGACAGACACTTAAAGGCACAGTGTACCCAAAAGAATCAGAGACGACGTCTGGTGAGGACGACGTCTGGTGTTGACGACGTCTGGTGTGGACGACGTCTGGTGAGGACGACGTCTGGTGTGGACGACGTCTGGTGTGGACGACGTCGGGTGAGGACGACGTCTGGTGTGGACGACGTCTGGTGTGGACGACGTCTGGTGTGGACGACGTCTGGTGTGGACGACGTCTGGTGTGGACGACGTCTGGTGTGGACGACGTCTGGTGTGGACGACGTCGGGTGAGGACGACGTCTGGTGTGGACGACGTCTGGTGTGGACGACGTCTGGTGTGGACGACGTCGGGTGAGGACGACGTCTGGTGTGGACGACGTCTGGTGTGGACGACGTCTGGTGTGGACGACGTCTGGTGTGGACGACGTCTGGTGTGGACGACGTCTGGTGTGGACGACGTCTGGTGAGGACGACGTCTGGTGTGGACGACGTCTGGTGTGGACGACGTCTGGTGTGGACGACGTCTGGTGTGGACGACGTCTGGTGTGGACGACGTCGGGTGAGGACGACGTCTGGTGTGGACGACGTCTGGTGTGGACGACGTCTGGTGTGGACGACGTCTGGTGTGGACGACGTCTGGTGTGGACGACGTCTGGTGTGGACGACGTCTGGTGTGGACGACGTCTGGTGTGGACGACGTCTGGTGTGGACGACGTCTGGTGAGGACGACGTCTGGTGTGGACGACGTCTGGTGTGGACGACGTCTGGTGTGGACGACGTCTGGTGTGGACGACGTCTGGTGTGGACGACGTCTGGTGTGGACGACGTCTGGTGAGGACGACGTCTGGTGTGGACGACGTCTGGTGTGGACGACGTCGGGTGAGGACGACGTCTGGTGTGGACGACGTCTGGTGTGGACGACGTCTGGTGTGGACGACGTCTGGTGTGGACGACGTCTGGTGTGGACGACGTCGGGTGAGGACGACGTCTGGTGTGGACGACGTCTGGTGTGGACGACGTCTGGTGTGGACGACGTCTGGTGTGGA
>JBBDHG010000036.1:360000-380000 GCA_037951165.1 Lophius americanus | reverse complement strand
CTGAAACATTTACTTCTAAGTGCAGAAACTTTTTGGAAATCCCTTCCTGTGCAGAGAAAGAATGTCGTTTCTATGTCAACACACTGATATCAATATTAGTCCCCCCCCCCCCCACCCTCCCCCCAACAAACCTCTCCTTGATTTCCTGCCATAATGACTCCCCACCTTTAAACGGAGCCGTATTGACACTTAAAATGCTAATCAATCGCTCCCTAATCCATGTCCAATCTACGGTCTTCCTGACCTTCTCAATTTGTAGGAATTTGTTAATTTTCTTCTTTGAGATAACCAATGCTATCTGCATGCTAACAGCTATCTGCTAACTACATGCCAACTGCTACTACCTGCAAGCTAACTGCTGCGAGACACCTGATAACTGCTACTAGCTACTTTTAAGACTTCCAGTCGTGAGCGGCTCACATAACACCTGGTCAGTAGGTCACAGATGTATCATCTCTGTTACTACCTCCACTCCCGTCTCAGAGGCGGAACCACTCAGAACTTCCATCACGCCTCTGCTGGGTTTATACGGGAACGTGAGGAGGAGCAAAGAGGCTCCCGTTACTACTGGAATGGACCAGATGCTCGAAGTACCTCCAGCAGGTTCTGGAAAGCTTCTGGAAAGAGGTTCTGCTGTCAGAACCTCTGGTTCTCACAGCAGCAAAAAGGCTCCAGGCGGATCTTCTCAGAGGAACAGAACCCGTCTGAGTGGACAGACAGAGGGATTGTGGGGAAATGAGGAAAAAAACCTGAACTTTCCATGAACCAGATGGAAAATCTCTTGAGGCTGGTTAAGTCCGGCAACTCCGTCGGCACCGCCTCCTTCTCCTCCTCCTCCTCCTCCTCTCCTCCTCCTCTCCTCCTCATCTCCTCCTCATATCCTCCTCATATCCTCCTCATATCCTCCTCATATCCTCCTCATATCCTCTGTCATTTATGTCACCAGACACTAGAGGGCGGTGGGTCAGAGACGCAGAGCCCCAGGAGAGAACCGGGTCTTCCAGCAGGTCCGTCACGCCTCCAGTCGTCTCAAAGGTTTGATGGGACCTCGACCTGAATGGTTCCAGCTGATGATGTCATCGACCCGCCCTTCTTCAGCTGTGGGAGGAGAACCCTCTGGAGTCGGACTGAGGAGTGAGCTCCTGCTGACGCACGATAACGATCCCGGATCGGCGTTCTGTGGGCCGACCCGATAGCTTAACATTGGATATTATAATAGTGGGACAGGATAGGCTGAGGACATTCAGGCTGCTGTCCATCACAGCGAGGGTCTGTCCCCTAAAAACCCCCAGTACGGGGGTCAGGACGGCTTTATCTCAGTGGGCGGAGCAGTTCTCCCTCAACCAGGAGACCAGTGACGGAGTCCAGACCCTGACACAACAAGGACCCACAAGATCCTGAAACCTCTCCTCTCCATGAGGAGGAGGAGAAGGAGGAGGAGAGAATTTGAAAGGGAGATGAAAAAACAAAGGAAAAAACCCAGAGATTAAGATAAAAAAGAAAACAGAAGAGGAAGAGGAAGAGGACGAAGAAGAAGAGGATGAAGACAATATAATAGAAGGAAAAAAGCAAATGGCTGCAGGAATGTGTGAAGGAGGGAACAGACGGAGGAGTGAAGCTCTTGAGACAAAAGTCAGAGGGTCAAGAGGACGACTCCTCCTCCTCCTCCTCCTCCTCCTCCTCAGACCACCACTAGAGGACCAGCGTTTTCACATTATAACATTATGACCTTCTTAAACTACAGGCAACAATCAAAGCAGTGAGGAAGAGTTTTGGGAAGCAGAGGAGATGAAGAGGAGGAAGAGGAAGAAGACGATGTGTCTAAAAACATCTGGTCCATTAGCCAGAACTTCAATCAGACGTAATCCTGAAGGAGTCAGACTACTTCACAGTAGAACAGGAGTATTTCTACAGCAGAGGACAGAAGGTTCTGCAGAGAACTGGTTCTGCAGAGAACTGGTTCTGTAGAGAACTGGTTCTGCAGAGAACTGGTTCTGTAGAGAACTGGTTCTGCAAAGAACTGGTTCTGCAGAGAACTGGTTGTTCCCGGCTCTGATAGAAGCAGGACGGTTCGCTGAGGAGGAGGGTGGAGCTGCTGGGAGAACGCCAAGGAGGGGGAGAAGAAAGGGAGGAAGTTCCTCTTTTCCACCTCACGACATTCTCTGCCAAGATCAAAGATTAGCTAATATCACACACACACACACACACACACACACACACACACACACACACACACACACACACACACACACACACACACACACACACACACACACACACACACACACACACACACACACACACACACACACGCGCGATATCGACTAAACGGTTCTGAGGGTTCTCCACAACCAGCTGAGGCGAGTTGTTGAAGGCGTTGGACCTGATGGCGTCTGACAGGAGGAGGAGTGAAACAGCCCGAGGCCACGCCCCACTTTCAGCCACGTGATTCTTTGCTACCGGTCACATGACAGGAGACGAGTTCCCCGTTGCTACGACAACAGGAGGAACAGAATGGTGGAGCAGCAATTTGCACACCTGACCAGCAGAGGGCGGAGCAACTTCTTAGGATTAATGCCCCGGATAGACGCCACACGCCTGCAGACAAACAACCTCGAGTAAACAAACAAACAAACAAACAAACAAACAGAGTAAGGTCTTTGACCTTCTTGTTGGCGACGACATTCAACATTTTAAAATGAGTACACAACCAGGACATAGCGTTAGCCGAGGATAGCAAAGCGAGCGCTAAAGTAGCACATTTAGCTTCAGAGCTAAGAACACATCAGCCCGTTCCTGGTCAAAGACCTACGACCCTTCTAGAGCGTCTCCAGGACTCTGTAGAACCTTCAGCCGCTCTGGAAGGTTTCCTGGTTATTCAGAAGCCGTCAGAGATTTTCTCTGGAATCCACATCATGTGACTCTAGAATGTTGCAGAACTTCTTCTGGAACCAGGACTTTGAGGTCCGCTTGGTGTCTTCGTCCACAAGTTTGTTTCTCCACCGATGGCGAGTTCTCCTGGCGTTGACGGAGGCGTATCGCCGTCTCGGTTCTGAAGCAGGCCTCAGCGGAGAGGGTGGCCCGCTGGGGCATTATGGGAGCTGTAGTTTGTCCATGCGTGTGAGGACTCATATCTGGATGTCAGGAGGACGGTGGGCTGTTTCGCAGAGATCAATGCCGCCCTGAAGATCCGTCCCTTAGACCACCATAGGGTCATGGTGAACAAAATGGCGGCAGAGTATCGCCCAATGACACCGTGGCGAGTAGCGAGGTGTGAACGCCGCCTCCGAGGCAAAAGGTGAACGGCTGAAGAGTTGGTGTACTGTCCCTTTAAGAGCTGCATGCTCATATTTTCAGAATTGAGGCCGTCCCTGTAGTCTTCCCTCCTTTATCACCCACCATCCCCTCCTTCACCTCCTCCTCGGTTCCTCCCTCTATAAATGACCTCGGGAGAAATGAAAAGTTTTAAAATGACATCATCTCTCCTCCGCCTTCGACTCCACCCCTCCGTCACAATTAATCGCGGAGCTGAAGGAGTTCGTATGGAGGGAGGAGGAGGAGAGGGAGCCAGGAGGAGGGTGGTCCGGGAAACCAGATGTAGAAAAGAGGATAATGAAGACAGAGGAGGAGGAGGAGTAGAGAAGGAGACGGTGAAGTGGAAGGAGGACAGGAGTCAAACATACCAGCTGCTGACGTCCCTCCGGATGGAGAGGAGGAGGAACGTTCTGGAGAGGGTCCAGCAGACAGGAAGTAGAACAGCACAACAGTGACAAGCAAGGGAGGAGGAGGACGGGGGAGGAGAAGGAGGACAGTGAGATTCTTCCCCGCGGCAATGATTCAGCTAAATATGGAGAAGGTTGAAGAAGTGGAGCACCACCTTCAACCGGACCCCACCTGCTCCATCCGATCCACGGAGGGAGAAAGCACTGCTGGGGGGGGAGCAGAACCATTGGAGGCCAAAGGGGGCGGTACCGGCGCCGCTCAACAAGAAGAAGAAGCGTAAACATCTCCTCCGATGTTACTTTTATCACAGCCCTGGAAGAATAGTGTCCATGTCACCGCCACAAAGGTCCACGGAACCAGAACCACGGAATAGACTCAACCTTCCCTGTTCTTATGGGACCAAACATCTTCCTCCTGCAGTGGATGACGCAAACATCTGAGGCTGCTCTTAATGTTCTCCATCTGTGGTCACGCCCCCTCACACCAGGCAGAACCGGTTCCATCATTCTCCTCCGTGTTCCAGAAGGTCGCCTTCATTTTAAAAGCGTCCTTCATGCTGGCTGTGATGACGACCTTCTACCCGACCGACCCAACAACAAACCTGGAGCTCCGCTTCTCATCGCCATCCTTTCAGCTAACACACACACACACACACACACACACACACACACACACAGGTCCAGTTTCCTTCCAGCAGACGGAACCTCCGCAGGTAGACAGCAGCGTCCACCAACCAGCCATTACAATAAAACCAGTTTCCTTTTCTGTGACATCATGTCATGTGATCCGGCGCTAAGTGGCTACGGAGCGTCTGTGTCGCCGTGACGACGCCTGAACGAATAATAACACAAAAAGTCATAAAGCAGGAAGTGCAGCAAGGAAGCAACACGAAGGTTCACCGCCGTAGACAGGTAACCACGGTAACCAGGTAAACAATAAAACTGATGGTCATCAAACATTGATGGTTGATCAAAAAGGAAGTCTCTGAACAGGAAACCAATCGGTTGATCTAAATACGATTCTGGTGTTTAAATAATAAAACTGAACACCGGGGTCGTTAATGAGCAGACCTGCAGATAGGAACAGACCATAATAATAAGTATAACACCACCCCTACAATTTAAACCAGACACCGCCCACTGCATGTCGACCACAAAACCACATTTCCCATGAGCCCCAGCTCTGGTTCCCATCTACTCCTGGACGCGGTCCGTTTCATTGACAGCCGTAAACAGAAGCAGCTGATCGGAGGTCAAACAGACGAGAGCTGTGAGGAACCAGCGCCTCCTTCAGGCGGCGCCAGGGAAACCAGACACTTCAAGCGCCCAGATTATTCAAAGAGAGGATTTTCTTCTGCTCTTGCTCCTCCTCCTCCTCCCAGAAGCCCGGCGATTCTCCAGCATCGTAATTCAAACTTGAGCTGCAGAAAAAATGGCTAGCTTAGCAGCAGCTAACGTTGTGACGTGGGAGGACTGGCCCTTTAAGAACGTGGTCTTATGGGTATGTGTATCCGTGCCATGAGGGATTATGGGAGTTTCTAAGTGCTAACTTAGCTGCTAAGTGTTAACATTGCAGCAACCAGGAGGTGCACTGAGTAGCAGGAGCGCTAACGTCACGTAGCACCAGCAGAGACGGCCGCGGTGTTCTCTCATCACCTCTAAGCTCCGCCTTCCTGGCGTCTCTTTATTTCCCGGCGGCTCCTGATCTCCTTTCCTCGTCACAAGCAGGAGGAGGAGCTCAGCCGGGTCCAGATACCCGAGCGAAGCCCGGCGGGTCGCGTCACACTTTGATTCGGTACCTACATTCTAGTTCAGACGTAAAAACAGAAGGTCCGCTGGGATCGGGTCGGGCCCAGTCAGCGGTCTCCCCAACTCAGGCCGGGTTTGGACAAATATTTAGAACTTATGTTCTGGTTCCAGTCGGGTTCTGTGACGATAGTGTTACTCCTGGTTTTCACTAAAATAAAGTAATGGATGTCCAGTGTTGGACTCTGACGGTTCAGTACTGAACCCGTTCACTCTGCTGTTAAGAGTAATCAGAGTAAATGGACCCAAAAGAACCCCTCTAGGACGGAACCAGTGAAATGGGTTCAATGAGGCACAGTTGGACTGAATCGCACCGCTCGGTCAGGAACGTTTGAATGTTGGTTCTGGTAAAAACCATGAATTTGATCTTTGACCTGATCTGGGTTTGTTCTATTCTGGTTCGGCTCGGGCCCGTTTCATCGTGTTTGGGCTCAAATAGGAGAAAGTTGGTTCCGTAAACTCGTGAGTTCCTCCTGGCTTTGATGTCAGCGGGACATTAAAGCCGACCCTCTGAAGCAGCTGTGAGGGATCAGAACCAATCCTCATTTTTAGAGGCTCCAGTCAACAGGTTCTGAGTGCTGCTGCATCACAGGAGTAGAGGGTGGAGGAGTAGAAGAAGGAGGAGTACAGGGTGGAGGGATACAGTGCAGAGGGATAAAGGGTGGAGGGATAAAGGGTGGAGGAGTACAGGGTGGAGGGATACAGTGCAGAGGGATAAAGGGTGGAGGGATAAAGGGTGGAGGAGTACAGGGTGAAGATGAGGGTAGAGAAGGAATATAGGGAGGAATGTGAGGGTGAGGACAGAAACGGAGAAGAGGAGGAGGAGGAGGAGGAGGAGGCGGAGGAGGCGGCGGAGGAGGCCCAGCCTGTATCTGATTACATAATTTCTCCACGGGATTCGAAACCGAATCTGCGCAAAGAGAAAAAACCCAAACCGCCTCAAAGCAGCAGATTTAGGCACAAATCACCGGAAACCGCGTCCCGGACCTCAGCAGCGCGTTTATCCACCGCCGCAGACTCATCCCGGAGTCAGCGGGAATATCAGAGGGAACTCCGGGAATGTTGCTGCGCTGCAGCATCAGCAGCTGAAGCCCCGCAGCCGCGCGTGGGTCGAGACACGCGCGGCGGAGTTCAACCGCCAACTTCATCAGCAGAGAGAGGCGGCACCGGTGCGCCACAGCCGGGAGAGGAGCTCCCCGTCCGGCCTCCCCAGGCGCCAAAGAGCCCCTCCGCGACCTCCCCCGCCGGAGGACCCCCACCCGCCGCGGACTCACCTGAAAGCCGAAGGAGGCGCTGGAGTCCCGCTGTGGTGACGGACGGACGGACCGACTTCTGGAGGCTCGGCGCACAAACAACTCTGGAGTAGAGAGTCCTCAAATCCACCAGTCCTCCTCCCTGCTCCTCCTCAATGCTCCTCCCCCCGCCTCCTCAGCGCGGCCCGGACTGCAGCGCACCGTGCGCTCGGTTCACTCACCGGGCTGCACCGGGGGAGGTCGTTGGTCCCGGTGTGGATTCAAATAAACAGCGGAAGAGAAAATTAAACGTTGATTTCTTTGAAAACGTCATAGCAATAATCAAAGTTAATATGAAACAATAAATGATTTAATTTAATAAATACATTTGATGTTATCTGCAAAATTCACGCTGGTCAAAAAAATCTTATTCTTTTATTCTTAAATCATCTTCATCATGTTATTAATTTAATCATATTAATCTAATTAATAGATAGATAGAACATTATTAACCTGTTCATACCATTTTAAAGATCTTTTTATCTTATGAAATATCAGTTTTGAAACAATTTTACTGTTAAATTAGGCAAATGATTAAATCAATAATAATACATGCAAATATAATAAAAAGTAAATATTTATGTCTGTAAACTAGTTAATGAATAACAATCAAGAGAAATTCATTCATGAGGTGAATAAATGAATCCTATCTCTATTTCTTAAGCTGTTTTTAATGTCAATCATTTTCTCAGAATCACTTTACAAAAAAACCTTAAAAAGGTTTATAATTAAAACATTCAAAAAAAGAAAGTGTAAATTTGTGTAAGAAAATAAAGTTTTTCGTACAATATATGTAGTAAGATGCTTTTATGTGATTCATGACAATGTGCGCTTTTTATTTTATTGAATATTTGAGTGTAAATTAAATGAAGATTATTCAGTAATTAAGACGGAAAAACTCAGATCCACTTCTCCGAAGATGTCAATCATGTGGGATTAAAACAGACGACATACAACAGACGACATACAACAGACGACGACATAAAACAGACGACATAAAACAGACGACATACAACAGACGACGACATAAAACAGACGACATAAAACAGACGACATACAACAGACGACGACATAAAACAGACGACATAAAAGAGACGACGACATAAAACAGGCCACATAAAACAGACGACGACATAAAACAGACGACGACATAAAACAGACGACATAAAACAGACGACGACATAAAACAGACTACATAAAACAGACAACGACATAAAACAGGCCACATAAAACAGACGACGACATAAAACAGGCCACATAAAACAGACGACGACATAAAACAGACGACGACATAAAACAGACGACATAAAACAGACGACGACATAAAACAGACGACGACATAAAACAGACGACATAAAACAGACGACGACATAAAACAGACTACATAAAACAGACAACGACATAAAACAGGCCACATAAAACAGACGACGACATAAAACAGACGATGACATAAAACAGACGACATAAAACAGACGACGACATAAAACAGACGACGACATAAAACAGACGACATAAAACAGACGACGACATAAAACAGACTACATAAAACAGACAACGACATAAAACAGGCCACATAAAACAGACGGCGACATAAAACAGACTACATAAAACAGACGACGACATAAAACAGGCCACATAAAACAGACGACGACATAAAACAGACGATGACATAAAACAGACGACATAAAACAGACGACGACATAAAACAGACTACATAAAACAGACGACGACATAAAACAGGCCACATAAAACAGACGACGACATAAAACAGACGATGACATAAAACAGACGACATAAAACAGACGACGATATAAAACAGACCACATAAAACCGACCACATAAAACAGACGACGACATAAAACAGGCCACATAAAACAGACGACGACATAAAACAGACGACATAAAACAGACGACGACATAAAACAGACTACATAAAACAGACGACGACATAAAACAGGCCACATAAAACAGACGACGACATAAAACAGACGATGACATAAAACAGACGATGACATAAAACAGACGACATAAAACAGACGACATAAAACAAACGACGACATAAAACAGACTACATAAAACAGACGACGACATAAAACAGACGACGACATAAAACAGACGACATACAACAGACGACGATATAAAACAGTCAACATAAAACAGACAACATAAAACAGACAACATAAAACAGACGACATAAAACAGACAACATAAAACAGACGACATAAAACAGACAACATAAAACAGACGACGACATAAAACAGACGACGACATAAAACAGACGACGACATAAAACAGACGACGACATAAAACAGATGACATACAACAGACGACGACGTAAAACAGACCACATAAAACAGACCACATAAAACAGACGACGACATAAAACAGACCAAATAAAACAGACGATGACATAAAACAGACCACATAAAACAGACGACGACATACAACAGACCACATAAAACAGACGACGACATAAAACAGACCACATAAAACAGACGACGACATACAACAGACCACATAAAACAGACGACGACATAAAACAGACCACATAAAACAGACGACGACATACAACAGACCACATAAATCAGACGACATACAACAGACGACCACATAAAACAGACGATGACATGAAACAGACGACATAAAACAGACGACAACATAAAACAGACCACATAAAACAGACGACAACATAAAACAGACCACATAAAACAGACGACAACATACAACAGACCACATAAAATAGACGACGACATAAAACAGACGACGACATAAAACAGACGACATACAACAGACAACGACATAAAACAGACGATGACATAAAACAGACGACATAAAACAGACGACATAAAACAGACGACGACATAAAACAGACGACATACAACAGACAACGACATAAAACAGACGATGACATAAAACAGACGACATAAAACAGACGACATAAAACAGACGACGACATAAAACAGACGACATACAACAGACAACGACATAAAACAGACCACATAAAACAGACCACATAAAACAGACCACATAAAACAGACCACATAAAACAGACGACATAAAACAGACGACATAAAACAGACCACATAAAACAGACCACATAAAACAGACCACATAAAACAGACCACATAAAACAGACCACATAAAACAGACCACATAAAACAGACCACATAAAACAGACCACATAAAACAGACCACATAAAACAGACCACATAAAACAGACAACATAAAACAGACCACATAAAACAGACCACATAAAACAGACAACATAAAACAGACAACATAAAACAGACCACATAAAACAGACCACATAAAACAGACCACATAAAACAGACCACATAAAACAGACCACATAAAACAGACGACTACATAAAACAGACCACATAAAACAGACCACATAAAACAGACCACATAAAACAGACCACATAAAACAGACCACATAAAACAGACGACGACATGAAACAGACGACGACATAAAACAGACGACGACATAAAATAGACTTAAAATGAAAGGAAAGTTGAAATGATCTCACTTTTAAGACATTGTAATAGAAATTGAATATAAATCAGCCAGATTTTTTTTTTTTTGCTTAGATCCCAGATTTCCATGGTTTTATTTTCAATTCCTCCCACATATCAAACTTTCAACTCAACAATCGTTGTTTTATAAGAATTTGTTCAGAATAATCTTTTTAATGTGACGCAGGATAAGTTTGAAAAGCATTGTATTTTTTTAAAAAGACAAAAAATGAGTAAAAGCAAGCTCAAAAAGAAAAAAGTCCAGTTTAAAGCTGTATCTAAAACTTTTTAAAGAATTTAAAAGTTTTCTAAATGAGTAATCCTAAAAGAAATGAATGTTGTTATCACTGAATGACAACAAGAAGAATTATATTTCCAATCCTATTAATGTTTCTATTCGTTTATCCTTTAAGATGTCTGTGCACCGTAAAACAATCCTGTCAATCCTTTTCTTGTTCCATAGGCTGTATTTGTTGTATTTGTTGTATTTGTTGTATTTACTGTATTTGTTAGTATTTTTTGTATTTGTTAGTATTTGTTGTATTTGTTAGTATTTGTTGTATTTGCTGTATTTGCTGTATTTGTTGTATTTACTGTATTTACTGTATTTGTTAGTATTTTTTGTATTTGTTAGTATTTGTTGTATTTGCTGTATTTGCTGTATTTGTTGTATTTGTTGTATTTGTTGTATTTTTTGTCCTGGAGGACTATTTCAGGCTGATACAGTATATAAAAATACAAGTATATAAAAGTTATCTCTGTGATGTAAGCCTGACTGCACAAAAATAAAAATGACACTGCATTTTTAGGCTGTCTGTCCTGAATGTAAGTCTCCACCCGTCTGGGCTGCAGTTGAACTTATATGAAGCGCTCCCAGCTCTTTAAATCTGGGGGGGAGGGGCTGCAGATGCTGAAAGATTCTAAACAATCCTGACTGGGAAAAGTTGGATCTGATCAAACAGAGTGAAAACAGGCATCACTAAAGGTGTGGAAACCAGACACATTACCCATAATCCCCCTCTCTATGCCGGTGGGGCAGGTTATATTCTGACCTGGCTCTTATCTCCACCTGTCAAACGCCGCATCCTCTCAGTGCTAGAACTCACATTTTAACCCTCATGATGACTCATCATTTCTCACCCGCCGCTTCATCACAAAACACCCTTTTACGCCAGACGAGGTCCTGGTGCCCCTTGAGCCCCGCCCTCCATTCTGTGTGAACGCAGAGGGGATGTAATGCTGGAGTGAGTGGTTCAACCTCTGATATGGAAGTGGAGGTAGTAACAGATGTCAATCAACAGCATTTTACTCATAGAAGGGACATCAACAGAGACCCCCTTTGACCGATGACTGAGTAATCTGTTACTATGTGTGAGTTGTCTGTTACTATGTGTGAGTAATCTGTTACTATGTGTAAGTAGTCTGTTACTATGTGTGAGTAATCTGTTACTATGTGTGAGTAATCTGTTACTATGTGTGAGTAATCTGTTACTATGAGAAAGTAATCTGTTACTATATGTGAGTAATCTGTTACTGTGTGTGGGTTGTCTGTTACTATGTGTGAGTAATCTATTACTTTGTGTGAGTAATCTATTACTGTGTGTGAGTTGTCTGTTACTATGTGTGAGTTATCTATTACTTTGTGTTAGTAATCTGTTACTTTCCATATATGAAAAGAAAACATATCTAATTTATATATTCCTTTTTTTAAATCATTCATTCTTTTTGTTTTTAGCTGTTAGAATAAAATAAGAGGGACGTTTGTAAATAAAGCGACGCAGGAAGGAAACAGGCGGCGATCTCTGACCGCCTTGCTCTCGTGCAGCTGTTGCATGATGGGATTACCCCCACGACCTCTGACCTTCTTCTCATCCTCCTCTTCTTCAAGGCAAACATGGCTGCAGTGTGTCGGACCTTTCCAGGCGGTGTCTGGTGTCGGGTGAGAATCCTCCTCACTCCAGCAGAATCTGTGAGCGGGTCACCGGAAGGACAAACGGACCATCGAGGCTGATGTCCTTCAGGCCCACAATGCATCACTCTCAATGAAACTCACTCTCTTTCCCCGGTGAGCCGGCAGAGGCCCGGTCCGACCCCATCAGAACCAAGACCAGGATCCCCCTGGTTTGTAATCTCACTGCACTGTAAAAAAAACAATCTCTTTAATTCACAGGAAAATACCGGCAGCTAAAAAAAAGCTTCAAAATGTTTTTAGGAATGATGATAAAAAATGTTGACATGACAACAAAAAACTCAAATGAAAATCCAACCATTTGTGACTGTAGTGGAATAAACAAACACAAAAACACTATTAATGCAGAGAAAGTGTAAAACACAAATGTTATAAAAGGTCATTATCGTCTAAATCTGGATTTAGACCATCGACTTTAACTGTTTGCTGAGAACATCAAAGAAAACGGAATCTATCAGTGACGTAACGTCACATAATAATATAATAATATAATAATATATTATTATTTTATTATATAATTATATTATTATATTCATATATTATTATATTAATATATTATTATATTAATATATTATTATGTTATTATTATTATATTATTATAAAAATTCGGTGTTTTCCAAATATGATCTTTTTCCTGTCAGTTTTTAGCCATAAAAACCTCGGCCAGTCCTAGTCACCTACGAGTCCGTACACCAGTCCTAGTCACCTACGAGTCCGTACACCAGTCCTAGTCACCTACGAGTCCATACACCAGTCCTAGTCACCTACGAGTCCATATACCAGTCCTAGTCACCTACGAGTCCATATACCAGTCCTAGTCACCTACGAGTCCATACACCAGTCCTAGTCACCTACGAGTCCATATACCAGTCCTAGTCACCTACGAGTCCATATACCAGTCCTAGTCACCTACGAGTCCATATACCAGTCCTAGTCACCTACGAGTCCATATACCAGTCCTAGTCACCTACGAGTCCATATACCAGTCCTAGTCACCTACGAGTCCATACACCAGTCCTAGTCACCTACGAGTCCGTACACCAGTCCTAGTCACCTACGAGTCCGTACACCAGTCCTAGTCACCTACGAGTCCATACACCAGTCCTAGTCACCTACGAGTCCATATACCGGTCCTAGTCACCTACGAGTCCATATACCGGTCCTAGTCACCTACGAGTCCATATACCGGTCCTAGTCACCTACGAGTCCATACACCAGTCCTAGTCACCTACGAGTCCATACACCAGTCCTAGTCACCTACGAGTCCATACACCAGTCCTAGTCACCTACGAGTCCATATACCGGTCCTAGTCACCTACGAGTCCATATACCGGTCCTAGTCACCTACGAGTCCATATACCGGTCCTAGTCACCTACGAGTTCATACACCAGTCCTAGTCACCTACGAGTCCATATACCAGTCCTAGTCACCTACGAGTCCATACACCAGTCCTAGTCACCTACGAGTCCTTATACCAGTCCTAGTCACCTACGAGTCCGTACACCAGTCCTAGTCACCTACGAGTCCATACACCAGTCCTAGTCACCTACGAGTCCATACACCAGTCCGAGTCACCTACGAGTCCATATACCAGTCCTAGTCACCTACGAGTCCATATACCAGTCCTAGTCACCTACGAGTCCATACACCAGTCCTAGTCACCTACGAGTCCATACACCAGTCCGAGTCACCTACGAGTCCATATACCAGTCCTAGTCACCTACGAGTCCATATACCAGTCCTAGTCACCTACGAGTCCGTACACCCGTCCTAGTCACCTACGAGTCCATACACTAGTCCTAGTCACCTACGAGTCCATACACCAGTCCGAGTCACCTACGAGTCCATATACCAGTCCGAGTCACCTACGAGTCCATATACCAGTCCTAGTCACCTACGAGTCCATACACCATTCTGAGTCACCTACAAGTCCATACAAATGCAAATGGCTCATAGGACTGGACCTGGTACCCCATCCGGGGATTCTGGGGTAAGTTCTGTCTGTGGTCCGGAGGTCTCAGGACTGACTGTGTATTGGTTCTGTGTGGGTCGGTGGTCTTCATGCCCGCCCTCGTTGATGTCGGCTGGTTCTCCTGGTCCTCGGCGACAGTGAAAGCGGACGGAGAAGCCGTAGTGTTGGTTGGAGGCAGGAGTTCTTCTCGGGTGGAGGTGACCTCCAGCAGGTTGCCTGGAAACCTGTCTGTCGGCGCCGCTCAGGTGTGTGTGATGAATCAGTGTGGGGGCCGATGGATGGATGGAGAGGGAGAACTAACTTTCCTCTTCATTCTCTATCCCTCTCTCACGTTGAGAGAGAACAGCGTTACCACGGAGACCACTACGGGATGGCAACCTGGTTGTCAGGAGAAGAAGAGGCGGAGGAAGAAGAGGTGGAGGTTGTTGGAGTTTTTCCAGCTTTTCCACAGAGATTGTGCGGGTGGGTGGTCTCTCTCTTCTCTCACTTTCTCTCTCTCTCTCTCTGTCTCTATCTCCTCTCTCTCTCTATCTCTCTCTGTCTCTCTGTCTCTCTCTCCTCTCTCTCTCTCTCTCTCTCCTCTCTCTCTCTCTCTCTCTCTTTCTCTCTGTCTCTCTCTCTCTCCACCCTCTCTCCCCCTCTCCCCCTCTCTCTCTCCTCTCTCTCCTCTCTCTCTCTATCTCCTCTCTGTCTTTTTTTCTCTCTCTCTCTCTCCTCCCTCCCTCTCTCTCTCTCTCCTCTCTCTCTCTCTCTCTCTCTCTCCCTCTCCCCCTTACTCTCTCTCCTCCCTCCCTCTCTCTCTCTCTCTCTCTCTCTCTCTCTCTCTCTCTCTCTCTCTCTGTCTTTCAGTACTAGTAGGGTGGGGGGGTTCTTGGGGAGAAGGCGGTTCCTTGTGTCACATCTGTGTTTGCTTTGTACTGAAAATAACTTAAAAGTAAAAAACAAGAAACAAAACTGACTTTTTTCTCTTTGAAATGGTTCGTATGTTGGTATGTTGGTAGGTTGGTAGGCTGGTAGGTTGGTAGGCTGGTAGGCTGGTAGGTTGGTAGGCTGGTAGGTTGGTAGGTTGGTAGGCTGGTAGGTTGGTAGGCTGGTAGGTTGGTAGGTTGGTAGGCTGGTAGGTTGGTAGGCTGGTAGGTTGGTAGGTTGGTAGGCTGGTAGGTTGGTAGGCTGGTAGGTTGGTAGGCTGGTAGGTTGGTAGGTTGGTAGGTTGGTAGGTTGGTAGGTTGGTAGGCTGGTAGGTTGGTAGGCTGGTAGGTTGGTAGGCTGGTAGGTTGGTAGGTTGGTAGGCTGGTAGGTTGGTAGGTTGGTAGGCTGGTAGGTTGGTAGGTTGGTAGGCTGGTAGGTTGGTAGGTTGGTAGGTTGGTAGGTTGGTAGGCTGGTAGGTTGGTAGGTTGGTAGGCTGGTAGGTTGGTAGGTTGGTAGGTTGGTAGGTTGGTAGGTTGGTAGGCTGGTAGGTTGGTAGGCTGGTAGGTTGGTAGGTTGGTAGGTTGGTAGGTTGGTAGGTTGGTAGGCTGGTAGGTTGTTGCCATGGCGATTCATCCACTTCACAAACATTCCAATTCACAGACAACAAACATGGTCTTCATTTTACGTTTTTTTAATGACATCATTATTTGAGTTTTGGGGCGTACACCATCAGAGAATTGATGAAAGCCCTTCACGTACGGTCTGTCTGCATGTAGGACGTCTGGCGGACAGAAGGGACCCTGCAGAGTCCTGATCACCACAGCCCTGGTCCACCGGTCTATCAGCAGAGGTCAGGGATCGGTCTCCCTGGTTCGTCTGACTCATGGGTCAGAAGCGAGTCTTGAAACCCGACAGCTCCGGCTTGTTGATGGTCCTCTGGTTGCTGAAGGAGGCTCTAGTGATTCGACTAGATGGACTTCCTTCTTTACTTAACCACACCTTCCTGCAGGAGACACGAGACAGGAGACAGACACGGACAGGAATTGGTCAGACACTACAGCTTCAACGTCACACTGATGTCTTCATGATGTAATGATGTGGCTGTTGTGTCTCTGTGATGTCACAATGTGGCTGTAGTGTCTCTGCGATGTCACGATGTGGCTGTTGTGTCTCTGTGATGTCACAATGTGGCTGTAGTGTCTCTGCGATGTCACGATGTGGCTGTTGTGTCTCTGTGATGTCACAATGTGGCTGTAGTGTCTCTGCGATGTCACGATGTGGCTGTTGTGTCTCTGTGATGTCACAATGTGGCTGTAGTGTCTCTGCGATGTCACGATGTGGCTGTTGTGTCTCTGTGATGTCACAATGTGGCTGTAGTGTCTCTGCGATGTCACAATGTGGCTGTTGTGTCTCTGTGATGTCACGATGTGGCTGTAGTGTCTCTGTGATGTAATGATGTGGCTGTAGTGTCTCTGTGATGTCATGATGTGGCTGTTGTGTCTCTGTGATGTCACAATGTGGCTGTAGTGTCTCTGTGATGTAATGATGTGGTTGTAGTGTCTCTGTGATGTAATGATGTGGTTGTAGTGTCTCTGTGATGTAATGATGTGGTTGTAGTGTCTCTGTGATGTAATGATGTGGTTGTAGTGTCTCTATGATGTCACGATGTGGCTGTAGTGTCTCTGTGATGTAATGATGTGGTTGTAGTGTCTCTGTGATGTAATGATGTGGTTGTAGTGTCTCTGTGATGTAATGATGTGGTTGTAGTGTCTTTGTGATGTCATGATGTGGCTGTAGTGTCTTTGTGATGTCATGATGTGGCTGTAGTGTCTCTGTGATGTCACGATGTGGCTGTAGTGTCTCTGTGATGTAATGATGTGGCTGTAGTGTCTCTGTGATGTAATGATGTGGTTGTAGTGTCTCTGTGATGTATTGATGTGGTTGTAGTGTCTCTGTGATGTAATGATGTGGTTCTAGTGTCTCTGTGATGTAATGATGTGGTTCTAGTGTCTCTGTGATGTAATGATGTGGTTGTAGTGTCTCTGTGATGTAATGATGTGGCTGTAGTGTCTCTGTGATGTAATGATGTGGTTGTAGTGTCTCTGTGATGTAATGATGTGGTTGTAGTGTCTCTGTGATGTAATGATGTTGTTGTAGTGTCTCTGTGATGTCATGATGTGGTTGTAGTGTCTCTGTGATGTAATGATGTGGTTGTAGTGTCTCTGTGATGTAATGATGTGGTTGTAGTGTCTCTGTGATGTAATGATGTGGTTGTAGTGTCTTTGTGATGTCATGATGTGGTTGTAGTGTCTCTGTGATGTAATGATGTGGCTGTAGTGTCTCTGTGATGTAATGATGTGGTTGTAGTGTCTTTGTGATGCCATGATGTGGTTGTAGTGTCTCTGTGATGTCACGATGTGGCTGTAGTGTCTCTGTGATGTAATGATGTGGTTGTAGTGTCTTTGTGATGTAATGATGTGGTTGTAGTGTCTCTGTGATGTCACGATGTGGCTGTAGTGTCTCTGTGATGTAATGATGTGGTTGTAGTGTCTCTGTGATGTAATGATGTGGTTGTAGTGTCTCTGTGATGTAATGATGTGGTTGTAGTGTCTCTGTGATGTAATGATGTGGTTGTAGTGTCTCTGTGATGTAATGATGTGGCTGTAGTGTCTCTGTGATGTAATGATGTGGTTGTAGTGTCTCTGTGATGTCACGATGTGGCTGTAGTGTCTCTGTGATGTAATGATGTGGTTGTAGTGTCTCTGTGATGTAATGATGTGGTTGTAGTGTCTCTGTGATGTAATGATGTGGTTGTAGTGTCTCTGTGATGTAATGATGTGGTTGTAGTGTCTCTGTGATGTAATGATGTGTCTGTAGTGTCTCTGTGATGTAATGATGTGGTTGTAGTGTCTCTGTGATGTCACGATGTGGTTGTAGTGTCTCTGTGATGTAATGATGTGGTTGTAGTGTCTCTGTGATGTAATGATGTGGTTGTAGTGTCTCTGTGATGTAATGATGTGGTTGTAGTGTCTCTGTGATGTAATGACGTGGTTGTAGTGTCTCTGTGATGTAATGATGTGGTTGTAGTGTCTCTGTGATGTAATGATGTGGTTGTAGTGTCTCTGTGATGTAATGATGTGGTTGTAGTGTCTCTGTGATGTAATGATGTGGCTGTAGTGTCTCTGTGATGTAATGATGTGGTTGTAGTGTCTCTGTGATGTAATGATGTGGTTGTAGTGTCTCTGTGATGTAATGATGTGGTTGTAGTGTCTCTGTGATGTAATGATGTGGTTGTAGTGTCTCTGTGATGTAATGATGTGGTTGTAGTGTCTCTGTGATGTAATGATGTGGTTGTAGTGTCTCTGTGATGTAATGATGTGGTTGTAGTGTCTCTGTGATGTCACGATGTGGCTGTAGTGTCTCTGTGATGTAATGATGTGGTTGTAGTGTCTCTGTGATGTAATGATGTGGTTGTAGTGTCTCTGTGATGTAATGATGTGGTTGTAGTGTCTTTGTGATGTCATGATGTGGCTGTAGTGTCTTTGTGATGTCATGATGTGGCTGTAGTGTCTCTGTGATGTCACGATGTGGCTGTAGTGTCTCTGTGATGTAATGATGTGGCTGTAGTGTCTCTGTGATGTAATGATGTGGTTGTAGTGTCTCTGTGATGTATTGATGTGGTTGTAGTGTCTCTGTGATGTAATGATGTGGTTCTAGTGTCTCTGTGATGTAATGATGTGGTTCTAGTGTCTCTGTGATGTAATGATGTGGTTGTAGTGTCTCTGTGATGTAATGATGTGGCTGTAGTGTCTCTGTGATGTAATGATGTGGTTGTAGTGTCTCTTTGATGTAATGATGTGGTTGTAGTGTCTCTGTGATGTAATGATGTGGTTGTAGTGTCTCTGTGATGTCATGATGTGGTTGTAGTGTCTCTGTGATGTAATGATGTGGTTGTAGTGTCTCTGTGATGTAATGATGTGGTTGTAGTGTCTCTGTGATGTAATGATGTGGTTGTAGTGTCTTTGTGATGTCATGATGTGGTTGTAGTGTCTCTGTGATGTAATGATGTGGCTGTAGTGTCTCTGTGATGTAATGATGTGGTTGTAGTGTCTTTGTGATGCCATGATGTGGTTGTAGTGTCTCTGTGATGTCACGATGTGGCTGTAGTGTCTCTGTGATGTAATGATGTGGTTGTAGTGTCTTTGTGATGTAATGATGTGGTTGTAGTGTCTCTGTGATGTCACGATGTGGCTGTAGTGTCTCTGTGATGTAATGATGTGGTTGTAGTGTCTCTGTGATGTAATGATGTGGTTGTAGTGTCTCTGTGATGTAATGATGTGGTTGTAGTGTCTCTGTGATGTAATGATGTGGTTGTAGTGTCTCTGTGATGTAATGATGTGGTTGTAGTGTCTCTGTGATGTCACGATGTGGCTGTAGTGTCTCTGTGATGTAATGATGTGGTTGTAGTATTTTGGAGGATCATGTCCTTGAAGCTGTAGAGAAGGACGCTAAGCCAGAATGGGCGAGCAACCATCACATTAACCAACAGAGGTGGAGAGAAAGACGGGTTGACCTACTTCTTTATTATAACCTACTCTATACACACACACACACACACACACACACACACACACACACACACACACACACACACACACACCCACCCACCCACCCACCCACCCACACACACAGACACACACACACACACACACACACACACACACACACACACACACACACACACACCCACCCACCCACCCACCCACACACACACACACACACACACACACACACACACACACACACACACACA
>JBBDHG010000036.1:347500-355000 GCA_037951165.1 Lophius americanus | reverse complement strand
CAAAAACCTCTTTAGATTTCAGAAGGAGAAATTCCACTCACATCTCCTCCACCATGGCAGCTGGACCCTGGACCTGCCCCACCACCGTCCCACTGTAGGTGTTCTTCACCCATCCAACCAGAGCCAGACGCCGCGCCTCCTCCTCCGTGTGCTGCAGGATGACGGGTCAGAAGTTCCATTAGTAAAGACTTTGCAACAGAACCAAACAAGAAGATCAGAGACACTGGGAGCAGAAGAGGGGAGAGGAGGAGCAGAGGTGGAGAGAGGAGGAGCAGAGGTGGAGAGAGGAGGAGCAGAGGTGGAGACTGAGGAGCAGAGGTGGAGCGAGGAGGAGCAGAGGTAGAGAGAGGAGGAGCAGAGGTAGAGAGAGGAGGAGCAGAGGTTGAGAGAGGAGGAGCAGAAGTGGAGACTGAGGAGCAGAGGTGGAGAGAGGAGGAGCAGAAGTGGAGACTGAGGAGCAGAGGTGGAGAGAGGAGGAGCAGAGGTAGATAGAGGAGGAGCAGAGGTTGAGAGAGATGGAGCAGAAGTGGAGACTGAGGAGCAGAGGTGGAGAGAGGAGGAGCAGAAGTGGAGACTGAGGAGCAGAGGAGGAGAGAGGAGGAGGAGCAGAGGTAGAGAGAGGAGGAGCGGAGGTGGAGACTGAGGAGCAGAGGTGGAGAGAGGAGGAGCAGAAGTAGAGAGAGGAGGAGCAGAGGAGGAGAGAGGAGGAGCATATGTAGAGAGAGGAGGAGCAGAGGTAGAGAGAGGAGGAGCAGAAGTGGAGACTGAGGAGGAGCGAGGAGGAGCAGAGGTGGAGACTGAGGAGCAGAGGTAGAGAGAGGAGGACCAGAGGTGGAGACTGAGGAGGAGAGAAGAGGAGCAGAGGTGGAGACTGAGGAGCAGAGGTGGAGACTGAGGAGGAGAGGTAGAGAGAGGAGGAGCAGAGGTAGAGAGAGGAGGAGACTGAGGAGCAGAGGTAGAGAGAGGAGGAGATTGAGGAGCAGAGGTAGAGAGAGGAGGAGCAGAGGTAGAGAGAGGAGGAGACTGAGGACCAGAGGTAGAGAGAGGAGGAGACTGAGGAGCAGAGGTAGAGAGAGGAGGAGACTGAGGAGCAGAGGTAGAGAGAGGAGGAGCAGAGGTAGAGAGAGGAGGAGACTGAGGACCAGAGGTAGAGAGAGGAGGAGACTGAGGAGCAGAGGTAGAGAGAGGAGGAGACTGAGGAGCAGAGGTAGAGAGAGGAGGAGACTGAGGAGCAGAGGTAGAGAGAGGAAGAGCAGAGGTAGAGAGAGGTGGAGCAGAGGTAGAGAGAGGAGGAGACTGAGGAGCAGAGGTAGAGAGAGGAGGAGACTGAGGAGCAGAGGTAGAGAGAGGAGGAGCAGAGGTAGAGAGAGGTGGAGCAGAGGTAGAGAGAGGAGGAGACTGAGGAGCAGAGGTAGAGAGAGGAGGAGACTGAGGAGCAGAGGTAGAGAGAGGAGGAGACTGAGGAGCAGAGGTAGAGAGAGGAGGAGCAGAGGAGAGGTGGAGACTGAGGAGCAGAGGTGGAGAATGAGGAGCAGCAGGGTGAAGGCAGGTTTAAGTCATATCTATCAGGTGGCTGACAGGAAACAGACTAAAACGACTGACGAACCCGTCCTGATGCTGAAACTGTGACTGACAGCAGGTCAAAGGTCACATGTTGAGAGTGATTGTTGTCATAGTTGTACTTGTAGTCATAGTTGTATTTGTAGTCATAGTTGTACTTGTAGTCATAGTTGTACTTGTAGTCATAGTTGTATTTGTAGTCATAGTTGTCCTTGTAGTCATAGTTGTACTTGTAGTCATAGTTGTATTTGTAGTCATAGTTGTACTTGTAGTCATAGTTGTATTTGTAGTCATAGTTGTATTTGTAGTCATAGTTGTATTTGTAGTCATAGTTGTATTTGTAGTCATAGTTGTACTTGTAGTCATAGTTGTATTTGTAGTCATAGTTGTATTTGTAGTCATAGTTGTACTTGTAGTCATAGTTGTATTTGTAGTCATAGTTGTATTTGTAGTCATAGTTGTAGTCATAGTTGTCCTTGTAGTCATAGTTGTATTTGTAGTCATAGTTGTACTTGTAGTCAAAGTTGTAGTCATAGTTGTCCTTGTAGTCATAGTTGTATTTGTAGTCATAGTTGTACTTGTAGTCAAAGTTGTAGTCATAGTTGTACTTGTAGTCATAGTTGTACTTGTAGTCATAGTTGTATTTGTAGTCATAGTTGTAGTCATAGTTGTATTTGTAGTCATAGTTGTATTTGTAGTCATAGTTGTAGTCATAGTTGTATTTGTAGTCATAGTTGTATTTGTAGTCATAGTTGTATTTGTAGTCATAGTTGTACTTGTAGTCATAGTTGTATTTGTAGTCATAGTTGTACTTGTAGTCATAGTTGTCCTTGTAGTCATAGTTGTATTTGTAGTCATAGTTGTATTTGTAGTCATAGTTGTACTTGTAGTCATAGTTGTACTTGTAGTCATAGTTGTACTTGTAGTCATAGTTGTATTTGTAGTCATAGTTGTACTTGTAGTCATAGTTGTACTTGTAGTCATAGTTGTACTTGTAGTCATAGTTGTACTTGTAGTCATAGTTGTACTTGTAGTCATAGTTGTAGTCATAGTTGTACTTGTAGTCATAGTTGTATTTGTAGTCATAGTTGTATTTGTAGTCATAGTTGTATTTGTAGTCATAGTTGTATTTGTAGTCATAGTTGTAGTTGTAGTCATAGTTGTATTTGTAGTCATAGTTGTACTTGTAGTCATAGTTGTATTTGTAGTCATAGTTGTATTTGTAGTCATAGTTGTACTTGTAGTCATAGTTGTACTTGTAGTCATAGTTGTATTTGTAGTCATAGTTGTAGTCATAGTTGTATTTGTAGTCATAGTTGTATTTGTAGTCATAGTTGTATTTGTAGTCATAGTTGTACTTGTAGTCATAGTTGTACTTGTAGTCATAGTTGTACTTGTAGTCAAAGTTGTAGTCATAGTTGTACTTGTAGTCATAGTTGTATTTGTAGTCATAGTTGTATTTGTAGTCATAGTTGTACTTGTAGTCAAAGTTGTAGTCATAGTTGTCCTTGTAGTCATAGTTGTATTTGTAGTCATAGTTGTATTTGTAGTCATAGTTGTACTTGTAGTCATAGTTGTATTTGTAGTCATAGTTGTACTTGTAGTCATAGTTGTCCTTGTAGTCATAGTTGTATTTGTAGTCATAGTTGTATTTGTAGTCATAGTTGTACTTGTAGTCATAGTTGTACTTGTAGTCATAGTTGTACTTGTAGTCATAGTTGTATTTGTAGTCATAGTTGTACTTGTAGTCATAGTTGTACTTGTAGTCATAGTTGTATTTGTAGTCATAGTTGTACTTGTAGTCATAGTTGTACTTGTAGTCATAGTTGTACTTGTAGTCATAGTTGTATTTGTAGTCATAGTTGTACTTGTAGTCATAGTTGTCCTTGTAGTCATAGTTGTATTTGTAGTCATAGTTGTATTTGTAGTCATAGTTGTACTTGTAGTCATAGTTGTACTTGTAGTCATAGTTGTACTTGTAGTCATAGTTGTACTTGTAGTCATAGTTGTATTTGTAGTCATAGTTGTACTTGTAGTCATAGTTGTACTTGTAGTCATAGTTGTACTTGTAGTCATAGTTGTATTTGTAGTCATAGTTGTATTTGTAGTCATAGTTGTACTTGTAGTCATAGTTGTACTTGTAGTCATAGTTGTATTTGTAGTCATAGTTGTACTTGTAGTCATAGTTGTATTTGTAGTCATAGTTGTACTTGTAGTCATAGTTGTACTTGTAGTCATAGTTTTATTTGTAGTCATAGTTGTACTTGTAGTCATAGTTGTACTTGTAGTCATAGTTGTTGTCATAGTTGTACTTGTAGTCATAGTTGTACTTGTAGTCATAGTTGTATTTGTAGTCATAGTTGTACTTGTAGTCATAGTTGTACTTGTAGTCATAGTTGTATTTGTAGTCATAGTTGTACTTGTAGTCATAGTTGTACTTGTAGTCATAGTTGTAGTCATAGTTGTACTTGTAGTCATAGTTGTATTTGTAGTCATAGTTGTATTTGTAGTCATAGTTGTATTTGTAGTCATAGTTGTATTTGTAGTCATAGTTGTAGTCATAGTTGTATTTGTAGTCATAGTTGTATTTGAAGTCATAGTTGTACTTGTAGTCATAGTTGTACTTGTAGTCATAGTTGTACTTGTAGTCATAGTTGTATTTGTAGTCATAGTTGTACTTGTAGTCATAGTTGTACTTGTAGTCATAGTTGTATTTGTAGTCATAGTTGTACTTGTAGTCATAGTTGTACTTGTAGTCATAGTTGTATTTGTAGTCATAGTTGTACTTGTAGTCATAGTTGTACTTGTAGTCATAGTTGTAGTCATAGTTGTATTTGTAGTCATAGTTGTACTTGTAGTCATAGTTGTACTTGTAGTCATAGTTGTATTTGTAGTCATAGTTGTACTTGTAGTCATAGTTGTATTTGTAGTCATAGTTGTACTTGTAGTCATAGTTGTACTTGTAGTCATAGTTGTACTTGTAGTCATAGTTGTATTTGTAGTCATAGTTGTACTTGTAGTCATAGTTGTACTTGTAGTCATAGTTGTAGTCATAGTTGTATTTGTAGTCATAGTTGTACTTGTAGTCATAGTTGTACTTGTAGTCATAGTTGTATTTGTAGTCATAGTTGTACTTGTAGTCATAGTTGTACTTGTAGTCATAGTTGTATTTGTAGTCATAGTTGTACTTGTAGTCATAGTTGTACTTGTAGTCATAGTTGTAGTCATAGTTGTATTTGTAGTCATAGTTGTACTTGTAGTCATAGTTGTACTTGTAGTCATAGTTGTATTTGTAGTCATAGTTGTACTTGTAGTCATAGTTGTATTTGTAGTCATAGTTGTACTTGTAGTCATAGTTGTACTTGTAGTCATAGTTGTACTTGTAGTCATAGTTGTATTTGTAGTCATAGTTGTACTTGTAGTCATAGTTGTACTTGTAGTCATAGTTGTAGTCATAGTTGTATTTGTAGTCATAGTTGTATTTGTAGTCATAGTTGTACTTGTAGTCATAGTTGTACTTGTAGTCATAGTTGTATTTGTAGTCATAGTTGTATTTGTAGTCATAGTTGTATTTGTAGTCATAGTTGTACTTGTAGTCATAGTTGTATTTGTAGTCATAGTTGTACTTGTAGTCATAGTTGTATTTGTAGTCATAGTTGTATTTGTAGTCATAGTCATACTTGTAGTCATAGTTGTACTTGTAGTCATAGTTGTACTTGTAGTCATAGTTGTATTTGTAGTCATAGTTGTACTTGTAGTCATAGTTGTACTTGTAGTCATAGTTGTATTTGTAGTCATAGTTGTATTTGTAGTCATAGTCATACTTGTAGTCATAGTTGTACTTGTAGTCATAGTTGTACTTGTAGTCATAGTTGTATTTGTAGTCATAGTTGTACTTGTAGTCATAGTTGTACTTGTAGTCATAGTTGTACTTGTAGTCATACTTGTAGTCATAGTTGTACTTGTAGTCATACTTGTAGTCATAGTTGTACTTGTAGTCATAGTTGTACTTGTAGTCATACTTGTACTTGTAGTCATACTTGTAGTCATAGTCATACTTGTAGTCATAGTTGTATTTGATGTCTTGCTCAAGGTTTCTGCCCCCTAAAAGGCAGTTTTTTCTCTCGGCCGTCTCCACCTTCTACTCCCGGAGGATTCACTCCCTTCTTTGACATAATCCCAGAAAGAGTTCGGTCCAGACCTGCTGGTTCTGGAAAAGACCTTCAGACAACAGTTGTTGTGAATTGGCGGTATTTAAATAAAGATTGATTGATTCTTGTAGTTCAGGCCAGAACAGGAAGGCCGGCAAGGTTCTTGTTGGTCACATGAGGCCTTGCCCTGTCCAGGACTAGGAGGAACCAAAGGTCCACTAACAGCACCTGGAGGTCTGTGAGTCCCTCCACGATCTGCGTCCCCAGACCATCACTGACCCACCACCAAACCTGTCCTGCTGGATGTTTCAGGCAGCAGAACCTTCACCACGACGTCTCCAGACTCTTTCAGGTCCGTCACATTCTCATCTGTGAGGAGAACCAGGCACCAACGGAGAACCTGCCCAGCCTGGTATTCTCTGGTGAACATCAGTCCAGCTGCATGGAGTCTGGTTCTGACATTCTTGTCAGAACCATCCCACCGGTAGCTACTGGAGGTCATCTTGTAAGGATCTGGCAGAGCTCCTCCTGGTCCTCCTCACCCTGAAGAGAAGATACTAGTCCTGCTGTTTTTGTCCTTCTACGGTCCGGTCCAGCTCTCCCGGTACCTCCTCCACGCTACCGAGACGATTCTTGGAGACAAGGCAGACCTTCTTGTGATGGCACATTTGGATGTTCCACCCTGTAGGGCCTGGACCACCTGGACCCCCCGGAAGGGGCTGCAGGTCATGGTACCAGTAGAGACAAGGAACCAGAAGAATCAGTCCGGAAGGATGAGGAGGGAGAAATGGTCTGTGGCCACCTGCAGAACCAGGTTCTGGTTCTGCAGGTGGTTGTCCTGCTGTTTTCTCTCCTGCCCACCTGGTGGCGCTGTCTTCAGAACTAACGCAAATGAAACTGATCCACAGTCTCCTCTGCTTCCTGACTGGACCGATCCAGAACCCAAAGGTTTAACTGACTCTGGGTCGGACTGGTTCAGGGTTCCCTTCACAGTTTTATAAAAAACCACCTGTCATTTCTACATCTGTCTGTCAGAGGGAATCGATCACATGACAGGATACTGATGACATCATTCGGACATGCTGAGTCTGGGCGGGAGCTGAAGTCTTGATGATGTCACTACTTCTTACAGACTGCACCTTTAAAGGAGGCTCTGATTCTGACTCACCATCCTGAAGCAGACGCCTGTCAATATAAGAAAAGAGAGGACATGTCAATCAATGGTGTCAGAAAGAGGCAGACATGAGTCAGAGCAGAATGTTTCTACGTTCAATGTTCTGTGGGGCGTCGCTCCCAACAGGCCTGACCCAGCAGAGCTGCTTCCTAAATAAAGCGGTGGTGGATCAGGTTACAGAGCAGCAGAGAGGATCAGATAAACATACGGACCCTGAACGTGACCGAAGATCTCAAAGTCCACCGAGACCGACCCGCTTCCTGCCGGTTCTGTCATCTTGAGAGAAAAACCTCAACAATCCTTTTAACAGCAGAGGAGGCCGAAGAAGGAGAGAAAACCTCCTGCAGCTCTGCTCCTCACCAGAGTGGTCCCCAGAGCAGAGCAGAGCAGAGCGGGCTGATGGTTCCTGTAGTCCATTAAAACTACAAGTTCTCTTTATGGACAGATGAACTCATCCCAGTCAGGATTAATGCATCCCAATGATGTGGCAATTAATCCTGACTGGGATGAATTAATCCATCCGAGATCAATTCTAGTGCCTCATGACATCACAGAGACACTAGAGTCACATCATGACATCACAGAGACACTAGAGTCACATCATGACATCACAGA
>JBBDHG010000036.1:337500-342500 GCA_037951165.1 Lophius americanus | reverse complement strand
CAGAGGTCCAGAACAACAGAGGTCCAGAACCCCAGAGGTCTAGAACCCCAGAGGTCCAGAACACCAGAGGTCTAGAACCCCAGAGGTCTAGAACAGCAGAGGTCCAGAACAACAGAGGTCCAGAACCCCAGAGGTCTAGAACCCCAGAGGTCCAGAACACCAGAGGTCCAGAACAACAGAGGGTGATGTCATCGCTAGAGTGGAGAGCAGCTGGACATTTCTGGACAACTCGTCATAAATGACACGAGTTTGAATCCACTGCCGTCAGTTTGACATCAAAACACACAGAAATTTGTCCTGCTGGGTTTATTACCAGAATGGAAGTAAAGAACCGGCCCGTCTGGGAGAGAGCGATACCATGCTGATATTCTGACCCGGTTAGAGGCTCATATTGAATATCAGACAGATTTCATTTAACGGCTGGTTACTCGGCTGGAGTTCTGGAGGATTCCGATCCCAAACAACCCAAAGGTCAGGATGTACCGGAACATGAAGTACATGAACACACACAAACACACACATACACACACACACACACATACACACACACACACACATACACACACACACACACACATACATACATACACACACACATACACACACACACACACATACACACACACACATACACACACACACACACATACACACACACACACACACATACATACATACACACAAACATACATAAACACATACACACACACATACATACATACACACAAACATACATAAACATACACACACACACACACACACACACACACATACATACATACACACAAACATACATAAACACACACAAACAGACACATACATACACATACATACACACAAACACACACACATACACACCACCTCCTCTGCCTCTAAGGACAATCCTCCTCTGCCTCTAAGGACAATCCTCCTCTGCCTCTAAGGACAATCCTCCTCTGCCTCTAAGGACGATCCTCCCTTGTCTCTAAGGACAATCCTCCTCTGCCTCTAAGGACGATCCTCCCTTGTCTCTAAGGACAATCCTCCTCTGCCTCTAAGGACGATCCTCCCTTGTCTCTAAGGACAATCCTCCTCTGCCTCTAAGGACGATCCTCCCTTGTCTCTAAGGACAACCCTCCTCTGCCTCTAAGGACAATCCTCCTCTGCCTCTAAGGACAATCCTCCTCTGCCTCTAAGGACAATCCTCCCTTGTCTCTAAGGACAACCCTCCTCTGCCTCTAAGGGCAATCCTCCTCTGTCTCTAAGGACAATCCTCCTCTGCCTCTAAGGACTATCCTCCCCTGCCTCTAAGGACAATCCTCCTCTGCCTCTAAGGACTATCCTCCCCTGCCTCTAAGGACGATCCTCCCTTGTCTCTAAGGACGATCCTCTTCTGCCTCTAAGGACAATCCTCCTCTGCCTCTAAGGACTATCCTCCCCTGCCTCTAAGGACGAGTCTCCCTTGTCTCTAAGGACAACCCTCCTCTGCCTTTAAGGACAATCCTCCTCTGCCTCTAAGGACAATCCTCCTCTGCCTCTAAGGACTATCCTCCCCTGCCTCTAAGGACGAGTCTCCCTTGTCTCTAAGGACAACCCTCCTCTGCCTTTAAGGACAATCCTCCTCTGCCTCTAAGGACAATCCTCCTCTGCCTCTAAGGACAATCCTCCTCTGCCTCTAAGGACTATCCTCCCCTGCCTCTAAGGACGATCCTCCCTTGTCTCTAAGGACAATCCTCCCCTGCCTCTAAGGACGATCCTCCCTTGTCTCTAAGGACAACCCTCCTCTGCCTCTAAGAACAATCCTCCTCTTCCTCTAAGGACAATCCTCCCCTGTCTCTAAGGACAATCCTCCTCTGCCTCTAAAGACAATCCTCCCTTGCCTCTAAGGACTATCCTCCCCTTCCTCTAAGGACAATCTTCCTCTGCCTCTAAGGACAATCCTCCTCTGCCTCTAAGGACAATCCTCCTCTGCCTCTAAGGACTATCCTCCCCTGCCTCTAAGGACGAGTCTCCCTTGTCTCTAAGGACAACCCTCCTCTGCCTTTAAGCACAATCCTCCTCTGCCTCTAAGGACAATCCTCCTCTGCCTCTAAGGACAATCCTCCTCTGCCTCTAAGGACTATCCTCCCCTGCCTCTAAGGACGATCCTCCCTTGTCTCTAAGGACAACCCTCCTCTGCCTTTAAGGACAATCCTCCTCTGCCTCTAAGGACTATCCTCCCCTGCCTCTAAGGACGATCCTCCCTTGTCTCTAAGGACAACCCTCCTCTTCCTCTAAGGACAATCCTCCCCTGCCTCTAAGGACGATCCTCCCTTGTCTCTAACGACAACCCTCCTCTGCCTCTAAGAACAATCCTCCTCTTCCTCTAAGGACAATCCTCCCCTGTCTCTAAGGACAATCCTCCTCTGCCTCTAAAGACAATCCTCCCTTGTCTCTAAGAACAATCCTCCTCTTCCTCTAAGGACAATCCTCCCCTGTCTCTAAGGACAATCCTCCTCTTCCTCTAAGGACAATCCTCCTCTGTCTCTACGGACAATCCTCCTCTGCCTCTATTCCACTGGATACGATCTGCAGCTCTGTTTCTACCGGTGTCTGAAGGCGGTCCTGGACTAACAGACCTCCACACACTTCCTCTTTCGTGAGCGACAACTCTGGACCCAAACTGCTTCTTCGTGGTGTGAAGAGCTTCAGCTACGAGAAACATCTGTGTCTCCGTCACCTGACAAACATGGACGTCACAGACTTCCTGTTTGTACCAGTCGGTTCTCCATGCCTGGAGAAAGGTTCTGAAAGCTAGAGGAGACTGCTCCAGCTGTAGGGTAAGTTTGGGGAGGAACCTCTGATTCATACGGAGCAGAATCATCTGTTCGGTTAGAAGTCAGAGAATCTTCATCACATCTGGGCGACAAAACGGTCAGATCTGAGGTCAGCAGGGTCGTGGAACGCTGCTGCCATGTTGAGCCAAGAAACGGGCTGAATCTCTCCGACCGCTGGAGAAGCTGTTGGAGGAGGTGAATGGACCCTTCTTGTCTTTTTAGGGCAGCATTGGAGACAGAGTCTACGGAGGACCAACCCCTCAGAAGGTCTGGTGTTGTCCATCTGCGCCGCAGCAGGGGAGCAGGAAGGAGAAGATGGGGTCCTGGTATCTTCTCAAACCCCGGAACTACCAGACTTCTCCATAGCGTCACAAATAACTTGTATGCTGCATCCGTGAAAGTCCAAAAATAGAGACTTACTAACCCGTGTCCAGGAGTCGAGGTGGTCCGAGGTGTTGGCGCCAGGGTCTTCTCCCAGAGGCAGCCGGAGGTCCCAGTACAAACCTCCCATCGTGAAACGCACTGCGGACCTCCAGTGGAGGCCGTGGCTACGAACAGACAGGTGGCACGTACAGACCAGAGAACAGGAAGTCATGTGTGTTCAGAAGAAACGTCAGAACATCTGGAACATCTGACTGACCAACTTCCCGATGGGCCGAGCAAAGAGGAGAATGTGTCTCACGAGGAGAAATAAGAGGAAGGGAACGGGTTCTGTACATGTCGAGCTTCTGTTCTGACCCAATCTGAGTCTGGCGGGTCAGAACAGAATTCAGGTTCTACCAAATGGTTTCAGATTTGGGAGAGTTTTCTTATATTGGGGTTTTGGACATGTCCTCTGTTTTATTGTAGATGAATCTCTGGTCCTCAGCTTCTGAAGATGAAAGAGTTGTTTTTGTGTTGGGGGGAGGCTGGAGGGGAGAATGTGTCTAAACCCAATATACTGCTCTCTCTCTCTCTCCCTCCTTCTCTCTCTCTCTCCCTCCTTCTCTCTCTCTCTCCCTCCTTCTCTCTCTCTCCCTCCTTCTCTCTCTCTCTCCCTCCTTCTCTCTCTCTCCCTCCTTCTCTCTCTCTCTCCCTCCTTCTCTCTCTCTCTCCCTCCTTCTCTCTCTCTCTCCCTCCTTCTCTCTCTCTCCCTCCTTCTCTCTCTCTCCCTCCTTCTCTCTCTCTCTCCCTCCTTCTCTCTCTCTCCCTCCTTCTCTCTCTCTCTCCCTCCTTCTCTCTCTCTCCCTCCTTCTCTCTCTCTCTCCCTCCTTCTCTCTCTCTCCCTCCTTCTCTCTCTCTCCCTCCTTCTCTCTCTCTCTCCCTCCTTCTCTCTCTCTCTCCCTCCTTCTCTCTCTCTCCCTCCTTCTCTCTCTCTCCCTCCTTCTCTCTCTCTCCCTCCTTCTCTCTCTCTCCCTCCTTCTCTCTCTCTCTCCCTCCTTCTCTCTCTCTCCCTCCTTCTCTCTCTCTCTCCCTCCTTCTCTCTCTCTCCCTCCTTCTCTCTCCCTCCTTCTCTCTCTCTCCCTCCTTCTCTCTCTCTCTCCCTCCTTCTCTCTCCCTCCTTCTCTCTCTCTCCCTCCTTCTCTCTATCTCCCTCCATCTCTCTCTCTCCCTCCTTCTCTCTCTCTCTCCCTCCTTCTCTCTATCTCCCTCCATCTCTCTCTCTCTCTCTCTCCCTCCTTCTCTCTCTCTCCCTCTCTCTCTCTCCCTCCTTTTCTCTCTCTCTCTCCCTCCTTTTCTCTCTCTCTCTCCCTCCTTCTCTCTCTCTCTCTCTCTCTCTCGCTCTCCCTCCTCTCTCTTTCGCTGCCGGGGGACGAGTATTGTGCTGACAGCTGGGGACTCTGACATGAATCCAAGATGATCGCTCCTGTAGAAATATTTACCCAACACAACAACAACAACACACACTCATGTACACACACACACTCGTGTACACACACACACTCATGTACACACACACACTCATGTACACACACACACTCGTGTACTCACACACACACACACACTCATGTACACATACAAACACTGGTGTGCACACACACACACACACTCGTGTACAAACACACACACACTCGTGTACACACACACACTCGTGTACACACACACACTCATGTACACACACACACTCGTGTACACACACACACTCATGTACACACACACACTCGTGTACTCACACACACACACACACTCATGTACACATACAAACACTTGTGTGCACACACACAC
>JBBDHG010000036.1:312500-327500 GCA_037951165.1 Lophius americanus | reverse complement strand
GTCCTGAGGAACATCTCACTGTACTGAGGAACATCTAACCATCCTGAGGAACATCTCACTGTACTGAGGAACATCTGACCGTACTGAGGAACATCTGACCGTCCTGAGGAACATCTCACTGTACTGAGGAACATCTGACCGTCCTGAGGAACATCTGACCGCCCTGAGGAACAGCTGACCGCCCTGAGGAGCATCTGACCGTCCTGAGGAACATCTGACCGTCCTGAGGAACATCTGACCGCCCTGAGGAACATCTGACCATCCTGAGGAACATCTGACCGTCCTGAAGAACATCTGACCATCCTTAGGAACATCTGACCATCCTGAGGAACATCTGACAGTCCAGAGGAACATCTGACCGTCCTGAGGAACATCTGACAGTCCAGAGGAACATCTGACCACCCTGAGGAACATCTGACTGCCCTGAGGAACATCTGACCGCCCTGAGGAACATCTCACTGTACTGAGGAACATTTGACCGCCCTGAGGAACATCTGACCGTCCTGAGGAACAGCTGACCGTACTGAGGAAATCTGACCGCCCTGAGGAACATCTGACCGCCACGAGGAACATCTCACTGTACTGAGGAACATCTGGTCGTACTGAGGAACATCTAACCGCCCTGAAAAACAAACAACTGACTGTCCTGAGGAACATCTGATAGTCCTGATAAACAACTGACCGTCCCAAGGAGCATCTGACCACTCTGTGGAACAACTGACCGTCCTGAGGAACAACTGACCGTCCAGAGGAACATCTGACCGCCCTGAGGAACATCTGACTGTCCCGAGGAACATCTGACCACTCTGTGGAACAACTGACCGTCCTGAGGAACATCTAGCCATCCAGAGGAACATCTGACCGCCCTGAGGAACATCTGACCACCCTGAGGAACATCTGACCGCCCTGAGGAACATCTGACTGTCCTGAAGAACATCTCACTGTACTGAGGAACATCTGACCGCCCTGAGGAACATCTGACCGTCCTGAGAAACATCTGACCGTCCTGAGGAACATCTGACTGTCTTGAGGAACATCTGACCGTCCTGAGAAACATCTGACCGTCCTGGGGAACATCTGACCATCCTGGGGAACAGTCTCAGTGCCAGAAAGAGGAGAGTTAGAGAAGATTTTTGCACAGAAGTTAAGAAGCGAACAAACTGATGATTCGCCAGGACACATGAAATGATCTCCATCAGTTCTTCCTCTGTTCTGTGTTTACGGTTCTGTGTCTTTAGTTCTGGTTCCGTCTCTTCTCCAGCGTGACGGCTCCTGCCCCTCCTTGCCGCTCCGCTCTGATGAACTCTGTCTGAACTGAAACTTGAACCCTGATTGAACTTTGCTAAACTGACCCATTAATCTACTTTGGCTATAAAGCGGCCCAGCAGGGACACCTCCACCCGAAGCTCCGCCCACTTCAGCAGAAACCACCTGATAGTCGCCACTTGACTGTCAGCCGACCACGTGTGAGACAGCGGTCACGTAAGAGGTGGAGGATTAGGATTGATTTGTTCTCCGCCTGATGATTCCTGACAAAGATATGAAAATAAATAAATAGACATCAACAACAGGAATGATGTCATCAAACCGCGACCTTCGGTCATCGGAGTAAATCAGTCACAGAGACACGCTTTGAGTTCTGATTTTCATAAACTCTGCAGCTCTGTCCGACTCATTTAGATAATCTGGTGTGTTGTTGGAACCCGGAGAGTGGAAGGGTTCCGCCTCGTTAACCAGAGCAGACGTCGTGAAAGATCTGCCTCGACAGCGTGAAAGAAAAAGAAACAAAACAATAGTTGTTGAGTAAAAACTCAACTGTCTGTCAGAGAACCATCAGCTGTGAAACGCAGCTAACCCACGTCCATAGAGGCAGAGGAGGATGGTCCATAGAGGCAGAGGAGGACGGTCCATAGAGGCAGAGGAGGACTGTCCATAGAGGCAGAGGAGGATGGTCCATAGAGGCAGAGGAGGATGGTCCATAGAGGCAGAGGAGGACGGTCCATAGAGGCAGAGGAGGATGGTCCATAGAGGCAGAGGAGGACGGTCCATAGAGGCAGAGGAGGATGGTCCATAGAGGCAGAGGAGGACGGTGCAGAGAGGCAGAGGAGGACAGTCCATAGAGGCAGAGGAGGACAGTCCATAGAGCCAGAAGAGGAGGATGGTCCATAGAGGCAGAGGAGGACGGTCCATAGAGGCAGAAGAGGAGGATGGTCCATAGAGGCAGAGGAGGATGGTCCATAGAGGCAGAGGAGGACGGTCCATAGAGGCAGAAGAGGAGGATGGTCCATAGAGGCAGAGGAGGACGGTCCATAGAGGCAGAGGAGGATGGTCCATAGAGGCAGAGGAGGATGGTCCATAGAGGCAGAGGAGGACGGTCCATAAAGGCAGAAGAGGAGGATGGTCCATAGAGGCAGAAGAGGAGGATGGTCCATAAAGGCAGAGGAGGACGGTCCATAGAGGCAGAGGAGGATGGTCCATAGAGGCAGAGGAGGATGGTCCATAGAGGCAGAGGAGGATGGTGCATAGAGGCAGAGGAGGACGGTCCATAGAGGCTGAGGAGGACGGTCCATAGAGGCAGAGGAGGATGGTCCCAAGAGGCAGAGGAGGACGGTCCATAGAGGCAGAGGAGGACGGTCCATAGAGGCAGAGGAGGACAGTCCATAGAGGCAGAGGAGGACGGTTCATAGAGGCAGAGGAGGACGGTCCATAGAGGCAGAGGAGGACGGTGCATAGAGGCAGAGGAGGACGGTCCATAGAGGCTGAGGAGGACGGTCCATAGAGGCAGAGGAGGATGGTCCATAAAGGCAGAGGAGGACGGTCCATAGAGGCAGAGGAGGACGGTCCATAGAGGCAGAGGAGAACGGTCCATAGAGGCAGAGGAGGACAGTCCATAGAGGCAGAGGAGAACGGTCCATAGAGGCAGAGGAGGACGGTCCATAGAGGCAGAGGAGGACGGTCCATAGAGGCAGAGGAGGACGGTCCATAGAGGCAGAGGACGACGGTCCATAGAGGCAGAGGAGGACGGTCCATAGAGGCAGAGGAGGATGGTCCATAGAGGCAGAGGACGTTGGTCCATAGAGGCAGAAGAGGAGGATGGTCCGTAGAGGCCGAGGAGGATGGTCCATAGAGGAAGAGGAGGACGGTCCATAGAGGCAGAGGGGGATGGTCCATAGAGGCAGAGGACGTTGGTCCATAGAGGCAGAGGACTCTACTAACAGTAAACTACCACCTACTGTTGACCAACAGCTACTAACTACTACTAACTACTGACAGACACCATCATCTAATTGCTATAAGCTGCTAAATTTCTAACTGCTACTACTTGCTGACTGGCACTTGAAGCTAACGACTACTGGCTGTTAACAGCTATTAGCTACTGACAGCTAATAGCTGTTTTCTGCTTCTAGCTACTATATGTCACCAGGGGCTAATTGCTACCAGTAGCTAATCACTATTAGCTGCTTTCCAGAATTTCTGGTTTTGAGGGGTTGATGTACTGTTGGTCCAAAAATCATGACCCCGACCCACTTCACACTTACAGATATCCGTTTCATATCCGTTACTACCTCGGACCTTCCATCAACCCACCACAACGTTTATACACGATGGTGGGGTGGAGTAAAAAGAGGGCACAGGGGCGGAGGTATGTAGTCTGAACCTGACAGCGACCCGGGTCAGAGTCCAGAAGCACAGCTGGGTTCTGCTCCTCGTGCAACAACCGTCATCCAACGGCACCGAAACATGCAGGCCAGAATCATGGAGACAAACTGACACCAGCTCTGGGTTCATGGCGGATGTAGGTCAGTGTGTGAGCCTCCCATCACAACCAGACCCACACAGGGAGGGAGGGGGAGGAGCAGGAGGGGAGGTGGGGGAGCTGGGGGGAGGGAGGAGAGAAAAACAACCCTGAATGATTCAAGCAAAATGTTTTGATTCATAACGGACGCTTCGCTGTCTCTGTGCCTCGTGGCTACATGGGTGCGTGTTGCCATGCCAACCCTCCCCCCTCCCTCCCCCCTCCCTCCCCCCTTCTGTCGGTGGAGAGCATGTTTCCTTGCATTGCTGTGCAGTGTGTGTGTGTGTGGGTGTGTGTGGGAAAAAGCCTGCGGGGGTGCATGTATGTAAATATCCTGGCTGTGTGTGTCACGCTGTGGGCGGAGCCACACGTGTGCGTACCCCGCTGCTATTAATAGGCGTAAACTCTGGGTGACCCCGCAGCTGTCGGCGAGTCGGCCTGATTTAGTTTGGCGTCTCCGGGTGTAACGGCTCAGGCCCTAATAATATCAGCAACATGAACGACCAGAACCCGTCTCTCTCCACAGGGCGGTACCGCCGTACAGTACGGGCGCCTCGCTCCTAACCTGCTGTGACAGAATGTAACTTCCTGTCCGCCGTCCTCCTCCTCAGCTCTCAGCCGGATCCTGTCAGACCCGATCAGCAGGAGGAAACTCTTTGCTGATGATGCTGTCATATCCTTCACAGCGCCTCAGAGTTCTGACGGATGACGGGCCGGAGAAAACACCTGATAGAAAAACTGGAAATCTAGAAATCCTTCCGTCCAAACTGCGAGGTCAGAGGTCAGTCAAGAACCCGCCACCGAGGTCAGGGGGACCGACCCGGAGAAACGATCTCACGCTTGAGGGACGAGGACGGAGATCCTTCATACCAACACTGTCGCATCCCATCTATCCTGTTCCAGGAAGTACTGAGGAGGATTTCTCCTGGGTCACAGAACTGTGATGCTCCGTCGGGGAAGATCTGAGCCTGAATCATCAGAGTTCTGATGATTCAGGCTCAGATGACCAGAATTGAAGAGTTCACCTGAAATGGAACCGTTCTTTTAACAAACAGAGTTTCACCAAACTTTCTGTGGGAACTGACAGAAAGAACCACCAGCCAATCAGAACAAAGACATACCAGACCGGACCCACACCAGACTCAACCCGGCCCACACCAGACCCACACCAGACTCAACGCCAAGACACAACTGGAATGACGGCCGGGAAGTTACGGACCAGAACCAGTGTTTTACACTAAAAACTCCCCCTAGTGAGTAAAACGTGAACCATTAGAGTAAAATGATGTTTATACTAGATGGACCTCCTTCTAAACTTCTCCTTACATTTTACCGGTCTGGAGGTCAGAACTCCTAAATGTTCTCATCTGGACTGATTGTTCTTTTAAAATCAAAATGTTTCCCTGCAGGAAAACCTGTTACACACAGTAACAGATAACTCACACATAGTAACAGACTACTCACACACAGTAACAGATTACTCACACATAGTAACAGACTACTCACACACAGTAACAGATTACTCACACACAGTAACAGATAACTCACACACAGTAACAGATTACTCACACATAGTAACAGACTACTCACACACAGTAACAGATTACTCGCACATAGTAACAGACTACTTACACATAGTAACAGATTACTCACATATAGTAACAGATAACTCACACACAGAAACAGATTACTCAAACATAGTAACAGATTACTCACACATAGTAACAGATTACTCACACATAGTAACAGACTACCTACACATAGTAACAGATTACTCACATATAGTAACAGATTACTTTCTCATAGTAACAGATTACTCACACATAGTAACAGATTACTCACACACAGTAACAGATTACTCACACATAGTTACAGATTACTCACTCTTAGTAACAGATTACTTACACAGTAACAGATTACTCACTCATAGTAACAGATTACTCACACATAGTAACAGATTACTAACACACAGTAACAGATTACTCACACATAGTAACAGATTACTCACACACCGTAAAAGATTACTCACTCATAGTAACAGATTACTCACAAACAGTAACAGATTACTCACTCATAGTAACAGATTATTCACACAAAGTAACAGATTACTCACACATAGTAACAGATTACACACATAGTAACAGATTACTCACACATAGTAACAGATTACTTTCTCATAGTAACAGATTACTCACACATAGTAACAGATTACTCACACACAGTAACAGATTACACACACAAAGTAACAGATTACTCACACAAACAGATTACTCGCACACAGTAACAGATTACTCACACACAGTAACAGATTACTCACTCATAGTAACAGATTACTCACTCATAGTAACAGATTAATCACTCATAGTAACAGATTACTCACACACAGTAACAGATTACTCACACGTAGTAACAGATTACACATAGTAACAGATTACTCACACATAGTAACAGATTACTCACACACCGTAAAAGATTACTCACTCATATTAACCAATTACTCACAACCATTAACAGATTACTCACTCATAGTAACAGATTACTCACACAAAGTAACAGATTACTCACACACAGTAACAGATTACTCACAAGTAGTAACAGATTACACATAGTAACAGATTACTCACACATAGTAACAGATTACTCACACACGGTAAAAGATTACTCACTCATATTAACCAATTACTCACAACCATTAACAGATTACTCACTCATAGTAACAGATTACACACATAGTAACAGATTACTCACACATAGTAACAGATTACTTTCTCATAGTAACAGATTACTCACACATAGTAACAGATTACTCACACAAAGTAATAGATTACTCACACATAGTAACAGATCACTCACTCATAGTAACAGATTACTCACACACAGTAACAGATTACTTACACACAGTAACAGATTACTCACACACAGTAACAGATTACTCAAACATAGTAACAGATTACTCACACACAGTAACAGATTACTCACACATAGTAACAGATTACTCACACATAGTAACAGATTACTCACACATAGTAACAGATTACTCACATATAGTAACAGATTACTTTCTCATAGTAACAGATTACTCACACATAGTAACAGATTACTCACACACAGTAACAGATTACTCACACATAGTTACAGATTACTCACTCTTAGTAACAGATTACTCACACAGTAACAGATCACTCACTCATAGTAACAGATTACTCACACATAGTAACAGATTACTAACACAAAGTAACAGATTACTCACACATAGTAATAGATTACTCACACACCGTAAAATATTACTTACTCATAGTAACAGATTACTCACAAACAGTAACAGATTACTCACTCATAGTAACAGATTACTCACACAAAGTAACAGATTACTCACACATAGTAACAGATTACACACATAGTAACAGATTACACACATAGTAACAGATTACTCACACATAGTAACAGATTACTTTCTCATAGTAACAGATTACTCACACATAGTAACAGATTACTCACACACAGTAACAGATTACGCACACAAAGTAACAGATTACTCACACAAACAGATTACTCACACACAGTAACAGATTACTTACTCATAGTAACAGATTACTCACACACAGTAACAGATTACTCACACGTAGTAACAGATTACACATAGTAACAGATTACTCACACATAGTAACAGATTACTCACATATAGTAACAGATTACTTTCTCATAGTAACAGATTACTCACACATAGTAACAGATAACTAACACACAGTAACAGATTACTCACACATAGTAACAGATTACTCACACACCGTAAAAGATTACTCACTCATATTAACCAATTACTCACAACCATTAACAGATTACTCACTCATAGTAACAGATTACTCACACAAAGTAACAGATTACTCACACATAGTAACAGATTACACACATAGTATCAGATTACTCACACATAGTAACAGATTACTCACACAAAGTAACAGATTACTCACACATAGTAACAGATCACTCACTCATAGTAACAGATTACTCACACACAGTAACAGATTACTCACTCATAGTAACAGATTACTCGCACATAGTAACAGATTACTCACACACAGTAACAGATTACTCACACATAGTAACAGATTACTCACACATAGTAACAGATTACTTACCCATAGTAACTGATTACTCGCACATAGTAACAGACTACTCACACATAGTAACAGATTACTCACACATAGTAACAGATTACTCACACATAGTAACAGATTACACACATAGTAACAGATTATTCACACATGGACTATCCCAGTAGCTTCGTCATTATGATAAAAACCTTTAACCCATATTAATGATAATCTCTCTTGAGCCCATAAATAATTAGGTTCTGGTCCTCACAAGATCTCACAGAACATGTGTTTGCAGTTTGTTGAACGAGTTCATAAAGTATTTGAAAAACACCCCTCATGGAGTGTCTCCACCCCTCATGGAGTGTCTCCACCTCTCATGGAGTGTCTCCACCCCTCATGGAGTGTCTCCACCCCTCATGGAGTGTCTCCACCTCTCATGGAGTGTCTCAGCCCCTCATGGAGTGAGGGGTGGAGACACTCCATGAATGAACAGGATGTTCTTCACACTTCCTCTCTGACGAAGGTGTCTAAACTAGTTGGACTTTCTTGGTCGTCAGGGGAATGCAGCTGATAGGAGAAGACTCCAGTGGAGGCCTGGAGGAGGGGAGCAGGGATCAGAGGAGAAACTCCAGATATAATGACATCATCAATTCTGACATAAAATGTCTGATTATTATTACCGTTATTATTATTATTATTACTGTTATTATTATAACTGTTATTATTACTGTTATTTATACTGTTATTATTATTACTGTTATCATTATTACTGTTATTATTATTACTGTTGTTATTACGTTTATCATTTTTACTATTATTATTAATATTATATTATTACTGTTATTACTACTATTATTATTATCACTGTTATTATTACTGTTATCATTATTACTATTATTATTATAACTGTTATCATTATTATTACAATTAATATTATTACTGTTATTATTATTACTGTTCTTATTATTACTGTTCTTATTATTATTACTGTTATTACTATTATTATTATTACTGTTATAATATTATTATTAGTATTATCAATATTATTGTGTATAAAAAATGTTCTTAACCGTGAATCTGCTCTGAATGTTTTTATATTGTTTTTACAGTTCAGCTGATTTATGACTTTTTTTCACAAACCTGCAGGAAATATTTCAGAGGAAGAAGAAAAACCGCTCAAAGAGTCTGAGGAGTAACTCTTTATATAATACTTATAGTTGTGCTATTAACTATAATCTTATCATTTCTGCCTGGAATAGTATAATAATCATATTATAATATAAAGTGTTACATTATTGCATGAATAAAAGTATATTTATTCTAGGTTTATATTTACTTGTTTTTATCTGTTTTTTGTCTTTACTTTGTTAAAATCTGAAATCGTTGTTTCCTGTAGTTTTTACTATAATTATTATCATTATCTTTATTTTTTATGACTATTATTGCTACTATCACCTTGAGTGATGCTGAAAAGCTGGTCCAGGCGTTCGTCTCCTCCCGACTGGATTACTGTAACGACCTTCATCACTCCTCATCGGGATCCCTGATAAAAGTCTTCAAAGACTTCAGTATGTTTAAGACATCTGAAGGATCCTGATGAGAGTTCGTAAACACGAACACATCACCCCTGTTCTTCATTCCCTTCATTGTCTTCCCATCTCCACCAGGATTGATTATAAGATCTCTCTCCTCACTCACCAGTGTAACCATGGTAACGCACCCCCCTACCTGAAAGAACTACTCACCCCACTGACCTCGACACGATCCCTCCGTTCTACCCAGTCATACCGCCTCCTCCTTCCCCGGACTAAGTTCAGCACCACGGGAGATCGGGCCTTCTGTTCTGCTGCCCCTCGTCTGTGGAATGCCCTCCCTGACCATCTCAGGGCTCCACAGACGACTGACACATTTAAAAAAGGACTTAAAACTTTCCTTTTTAGCAGAACCTATAACCTTAATTAACATTGCTGCTTTTGGTCACGTTTTTATATAGTTATTATTTTATTTTTTATTGATGCTTTTATCTGCTTTTACTTTGTAGCACTTTGAGATTTGATTATTATTGTTATTATTAATTCAGAGTTAGTCGGTCCTGCAGCATCAACATGCTGCAGGACCGACTATTACCGACAGAGGGCACTCTAGTGACAGTTGTTGTGTGTGTGTGTGTGTGTGTGCGTGTGTGTGTGTGTGTGTGTGCATGTGTGTCTGAGCTTTATTTGCAGACAATAGCGGTGCGTCACAAATCCTCGCGCGCACATAGATTGTTTGCCCACTTGAATCCCAGCTATTAGTGCCGTTGAGCAATCAACCGCCTGGCTGTCGCTTTAACGCACACGCAGCGAGGGAGGCGCGCGCTCATACGCACCATCTCGGATCGGGATTTTACTCGCAGAGAGCGAATTTACGGAGCGCGTGAGCACATAGCGGCAGAAGGAGGCGGAGAGGAGGACAGGTGAGTGTCCGAGGATTTGTTGACAAAAGTTTCAGAAGCTCCGCCCCTCTCCGTTAATAACTAATTTCTCCACATCCACCGCCCCTCCTCCTCCTCCTCCTCCCCCGCCTCCTCCTCCTCCTCCTCCCCCTCTCTCAGTCTGTCTCTGTTCTCTCTCTCCACTCCTTCATCCACGCGTCTCTCCTCCTGACCCTCCTTCCTCTCTCTCCTCTCTCCTCTCTCCTCTCGGTCTCTCTCTTCCAGCGGGATAACGGAGGCGCACGAGCCTGGAGTTGTTGTTTTGTTTATTATTATTTATTCCGCGTGTTTGGGAGAGCCGCCACCGGGCATGGAGGATGTGAAAGACCCGCCGACCGTCCACCGGTCCTCCTCCTTCAGCATCAAGAGCCTCCTCTTGCCCTCCAAGTGCGACAGACCGGACGCCGCCGCCGCTGCCGCCGCCGCCGCGGTCGTCTCCTCCTCGCCCTCCCCCGGCTCTGACTCCGAGAAGTCTCTGGACCTGCCGGAGGTGGACTCCACGGACCCGGAGAAAGCGGGTAAGGAGGAGCAGGGGGACGAAGAGGAGGAGGGAGGAGGAGGGAACGGCACCGAGGCCCCACCGGGGCAGAATCCCGTAACGAACAGCGGGAAAAACGGAAAATACGATAAACCGCCGTTCAGCTACAACGCCCTGATCATGATGGCCATCCGGCAGAGTCCCGAGAAGCGGCTCACGCTGAACGGGATCTACGAGTTCATCATGAAGAACTTCCCGTACTACCGGGAACACAAGCAGGGCTGGCAGAACTCCATCCGCCACAACCTCAGCCTCAATAAGTGCTTCGTGAAGGTACCGAGGCACTACGACGACCCGGGCAAGGGCAACTACTGGATGCTGGACCCGAGCAGCGATGACGTGTTCATAGGGGGGACCACCGGGAAGCTCCGCCGCCGCTCCGCCACCTCCAGAGGGAAACTCGCCATGAAGCGCGGGCTGCGCTTCGCTCCACTCGGTTTGGGGATTAACGTTACCGAGCGGGCCAACAACCCGCTGTACTGGCAGATCTCCCCGTTCCTCTCGCTGCACCACCACCACCCGCACTATAACGGATCTTCGCCCGGCTTCCTCAACCAGGCGGCCGGTTACGCGCCGCTGCTGCCCGCCGTGGATCAGCTGAGTAACGGAGAGCTGGGGCGCTCCATCCTCGGCGGCTCCGGCGCCGGTGCGCTGGGCTTGAACGGTTACGGGATGAGCACGTCGCCGGTCGGACTCCTCTCGGGTCAGACGGCCGGGTATTTTGTCTCGGGGACCCAGCACGCCCCTGGAGGAGGACCACCGCCGCATCCACCTCCACCTCCTCCTCCGCCGTCCCACCCCCAGCAGGGCGCACCGGGCGGCTACGGCGGCCTACCGGCCGGCGGCTCCCCGCAGGCGCTGCTGTCGGACTCCGTCAGAAACGGCTCCCTCCCGGGCTTCTCACCGGGCGTGCCCGCGGGGTTCCCCGGTGTCCTCTCCCACCACAAGCGGGTGACCCCGAACGCCTTCCTAAACTGACCTTTCGTCTGCGGGGGGCGCGGACGGACGCACGCGCACAGACGTCACGATATTAAGGGCAAATAATAACCGGTAGGCTGAGGAGGAGGATGAGGATGGTGATGATGAAGTCAAACTTTTCTGGCCATAATCCGTTTATTTTCATTCAGTAAGAAGAGAAAAGGGACAAAGTGTTTGTTTATCTGTAAACTAGACTTTGCCAAAGGTAAAACTTTATTTCAGACTATTTATATCCTGTACAGATTTCACTACTTCCGGTTTGAGTATTTTATTTATGTGTTTTGTATTTATTGTATTTAAATTCTATTTGTGGAGGGGCGGGGCACAGGGGGCTTAATAATTATTATTTATTCAGACAATCAAGGAGACAATCAAACATGTTTAGAATCTTTTTCTCTCTTTGGCTGGAGAATAAAAGATCAAACATGAAGAAATAAGCGAAGCCTTAAAACCGGAGACAATCAGGAAGAAAAGCCTTCAGATGGTTTTTACTCAGGTTCCGCCGCGACGTCACCGAACAAACCGGAAAAAAAGACTTTTATCTTCTCCGGGAATAAACTTGACTTCCTTTAAGACGCATTCTTTTAGGAATAAAGTCTTCGTGCGGGAAATTATGCAAAACAACAACATCGACTTATAATCCTTCATATTTCTATAAATCTAGAAAGCCCGTGTGTGTGTGTGTGTGTGTACGTGTATATATGTGTGTGTATGTGTGTATATCTGTGTATGTGTATATGTGTGTGTGTCCGTGTGTGTGTGTCTGTGTGTGTGTGTGTATATATGTGTGTGTGTATATCTGTGCGTGTGTGTATGTGTGTGTGTGTATATGTGTGTGAGTGTATGTGTGTGTGTGTGTGTGTATTTGTGTATATGTGTGTGTGTATATGCGTGTATATCTGTGTGTGTGTGTATGTGTGTATATATGTGTGTATGTGTGTGTGTGAGTGTGTGTGAGTGTGTATGTGTGTATGTGTGTGTGTGTATATGTGAGTGAGTGTGTGTGAGTGTGTGTGTGTGTGTATGTGTGTGTGTGTATATGTGAGTGAGTGTGTGTGAGTGTGTATGTGAGTGAGTGTGTGTGTGTATATGTGTGTGTGTGTGTATATGTGTGTGTGTGTGTGTGTGTGTGTGTGTATATGTGTGTGAGTGTATATGTGTGTATATGTGTGTGTGTGTGTATGTGTGTATATCTGTGCGTGTGTGTATGTGTGTATATCTGTGCGTGTGTGTATGTGTGTATATCTGTGCGTGTGTGTATGTGTGTATATCTGTGTATATGTGTGTGTGTGTGTATGCGTGTATATCTGTGCGTGTGTGTGTGAGTGTATATGTGTGTATATGTGTGTGTGTGTGTGTGTGTTTTGTTTTTGACAGATTTCTAGAGGAACAATCTTTTCTTTAGGAGAAAATAAAGAATCAACAATCATATTTGTTTACTGCAGAGTCAGAATAAAGTGTTTACCTTTAACCCAAATCAAAAATCATGACGGTCGCTGCGTCAGGTGCAGCTCTTTCTGATGACGTCATGATACGCGGACTTGATGCCCGTCAGATAAGATGTTGGGTTTTACTCTTCATCTGCATTCATCGATGACTCTTGGTTTTCATCACGTGACTTTTATCTGAAAGAGGGATTTCGGCCTGAAATGTTTAAAAGTCATGTTTGAAGAAAAAACGAAGATTAAAGGTGTTAAAAAGAGTTTAGTTCTAAATAAAGCCTCGCTTATGTTCTAGTGTGAGTCCAGTGTTCAGAATCCTCCGGTCCGGTCTCCAGAACCCGTTCTGTGTTAAACTTGGCGCGCACAAACACACACACACACACAAACACACACACACAGACACAGACACACTCACACACTCTCAGGTGAAAATCGTGTATGTGATATTTTTACGGAGCGGAACCGAAACGGTTCCGTGGAGCTGAAAGTCGCTTCTTGTCTGAATAAACCGGTCTGTTGTCGGTTCTGGGTCGGTTCTGGGTTTTCTGAGTTTCAACTATTAAACTTTCGTTAAACTTTAAACTCAGTTTTAAGGAAATAGAGTTGCTTACATTCTATTTTTGATGAATTATCGTTTAAATTCCTAAAAGTCTCCTGACCTTCTGTACAATCTTTTATTTGTTGTTATTTACTCTGAGGAACAACCAAATAAATAAAAATGCGCACATCAAACCTTAAAAACATTCAATCCGCTGGTTTCAATTAACGCGGGAGATTTTTAAAGAATCTAAAGACTTATTTTTATTTACTCTTATTTGTTTAGGGCTCAGCTTCAGCCTGAGGCCTCCGGTAATCACGTCGTCCCGGTATAAAAACCCGAGCGGCCTGTCCGGGAGAAAAAAACTCTTAAAACGCATATTTGTTAAATAAATCCTCATTTATTCTTAGTTTGTCTCAATTTTTCCATTTTGATTCTGATTTAATAATCGCATTAAAAACGACTCCTTTTAAACACATTGAATCTTTTCACCGCCGCCTTGTTTATTTGGAACAGTTAAAAAATTACTTCTGTTAATTCCTCATTCACTGTTTCCTGTTTCATGACATGAACTTTCAAAAGTTCGTTTTATTACAAAAACGGAATCGATCCATTGAGAAAACAAACGGATTTAACTTTATTTCAGATGTTTTTTGATTAGAAGAATTGATGGCAGTGTTTTTCTTTTTTATCCGATTTGATCAAATGAATGTTTTGCAAAAAAAAAAAAAGCAGCAATAATGTCGATTAATAAAATTACAAACGTTATTTTAATGCAAAGTGTTTCAGTCAAATGATTACCGAGAGTAAAAAAAGTAATTTCTTAATGAGGTCAAATAAATAAAGACGGTCTGATTCTTTAATGTTGAACTTATAATTTCATGAAGAGGCTGGAACTAAAACAAAGTTTACGTAAAAGAATCATTTAGTCTGATTTCAGTAAATCATTCATTTATAATGTACTTTTTTTTTTATGTTAAAACCATTTAAAGATTCATATCACTGATTTTATCTCCTGTAATCAATTATTGAATTTATTCTCATTGATGGAACAAGATTTAAGAAACTTTGCACAAAAACCCATTTAATTCATTTAACTTTTAATTCAATGACTAAAATCATCGATTTTAGGTTTTTG